>CAKNYM010052028.1:535292-562252 GCA_932195095.1 Andricus curvator
ATCGATGAAAACTTCCTTATCCTTTATCCTATTTTTATTTCGCATTAGCCCCAATTTTTCTTCCCAGCTCTCCAACTCCACAATCGCCACTTCTTTCTCCTTTCTCCCCTCCAACTTAACTTTCCCTACCCTGCCTTTATTCCACCCTATGCTCTGTAGCAGCGCTTCCACGCCCTCCCTTTCTTCTCCGCTCTTCATCTTCAACCCTCTTATCACAATATTATTTCTCCTGTCTGCCTTCTCCTTTCTCTCCATTCTCAACTCCACTGCCTTATCCTTTCCCTGTCCGCCCTCTCCTCCTTTTCATTCCTGCGCTCTCCCACTTTCTCTTCTATCATATTCCCTACCCTCTCGCAAATACCTTTAATCTCGCCCCCGCTACCCCCGACTCCTATTTCCATTTCCGTCCTGCCCTCCACCTTCTCAAGCCTTTTTCCGTCCTTTCTTTCCACGCCCTAATCTCCTCTTCCATCTGTTTTATTTTAACTTCTTTTTCTTTTCTTTCCCTCTCTAACCCATCTACTCTCTCTCTCAGCTCTTTCACCTCCTTTTCCCATTTCTCATCTCTGATTCGCAAGTCCTCCCTCATACCTTCCATCTGCAATGTGTAGACTAAAGGGGTTTGTGAGCTGGATCATGAAAATCAATACAAAAAGTTTTATATAGTAAATAAACGATGTAATTATGGTTTAATAATTGTTAAAAAAAAACTTATTTAACAAATTAGCTCTTTGGCTATTATTCGAGATATAGCGTTAATTCTCTCAACATAATTAAATGTAAATAACTAAATTTCAACCGTGGTGTGAACTCTTGGCCAATGACTAACAATTATTATTGTTATCAACAATTTTATGCATGATGTTTTCTCGTCGTATTATCTTGGCATGTAAACTCAAAATCTATTGTTTGTTGTTGGAATCAACTGCCAAAGACTCCTTGCCATCAAATTCGGTCAATCGATAATGATGTCATCATATGGCATCGTAAGTGATTATTTACCATTAATTTTCTGTTGTTAACATTATAGTGATTATTGAAGCAAGTAACGCCTAAAGCCAAATCATAATTATCAATAACAAGTTTACTACGTAACAAATAATTTAATAATCTTCATTAATCCAGCTCACAAACCACTTTTATCAATACATTGTAGAAGTGTAGTTGAAATTAAGTGAAAATTTGTTTATAACAAATTCAATAAATTTTCAAATTTCCACAGCTCTACTAAAGAATGTTTCTTATTAGTTGTGTCATTGATTTTCAATCTTTTGAAATGAATCTAAATATTTAATACCGAACACTATTCGGCATTTTTCGGGAAACGCGTTTTTCATTTTAATTTTTCCACCATTTTGAAACGTATCTTAAAATAAGTAAATTGAGACGTCGAAACTCTGATCATAACCTGAACATCCCGCCGACCTGATGTGAAAAATAAATAATCTAGGTATGCCAAACGCGTTTTCTTCGTTTCTCAATGTAAAAAAGAATCCAAAGGAAGTTTATAGTGCCAGCATTGATCGTTTGCAGGATACATATACCAACCCTTCCTGTATAGTTGACAATTTGATCGCTTATGTATATTTAATTCGAAACATTGTACTGAAATTTTTTTGAATTTATTAGAATTACTATCATGGACGCCAATTTTTTTAGTTATCAGAATATGTTAAACGTTTCAATACATTCTTACAGATCTTTATTTGCTGATCCATAGGAGATAACGTGTGTAGTCTGCTAAACTCTTATCTTCAACAAACAATTGTCAAACCTGGAAAGTTCATTATTAACTCTAGCATGTTTTCACATTGTTTCATCTAAAATTAAATGATTTTGAAGTGGAACAAAAATTGAAGCCTTCGCAGAGATAAGACTGGATCAACAATAATAAATTTCTGCCCAAGGATTTCCTTCCCCATATCGTAGTTGTATATATCTTACTAAACAAATTATGTCATTTCACAAATTCGTATTATATATTAATATATGCTCACAATTTGAAGAAAAAAAATCAGCAAATCAGACTTTTTCCATGTATGCCGAGGTTTCATTTATTGCTATTAACACGATGACAACCTGCTATGATATGCTTGACAAGTAAAATTGAATCTATGGCATTCCAAATACTTCATTGTTAGGTCTTCTAAAAAAGTTGATATGCATCAACTTACAACACCTGTTAGATAATGCGACGCGCACTCTTAATTTTACCTGTTTTCAAATAGAAAAAAAAAATTCTAACAATCGAATGTAAAATTTCAGTAAAATTAGATATGAATATTCATTTACAGTTTGGATTAAAATTCAACGTTACATTTTGGAAGTAATTACGATCGAAAGCTCATTATTATATTATATTATACAACATTTGATATTTCCATATTTCCACATTTTACCATTTAAACGTTCGTTTGCTCCGCATTACCCGCTTGTGTATAGTATTAAAATAAGACTCCTATCTGCAGATTTTAAATAACTTCACATATTTCTTAAACATTACAGCCTAATGAAAAAAGATGAAAAAGAAGAGCTTAAAAAATTAAATAATAGATTGAATTCTTTCACGATGATTCATTATGATAAAAGGAGGTGTTTCGGGTTACAATCGTGTGCAAAACTGCGAATCTTGTCGACGTTTCGTGAACATTGCAGTTCACTTCTTCAGGGCTAACCTGAAACTGAAGCTTCAAGTGATGTTGTTCTTATAAATACTCTCTACGATGCCTGTGATTGGCCAGAGCGCCCCACCGAGGAGACTGGTCGAACTGGATTGGCCTATCAAATCTTTTCTAAAAAACCCTGGAGGACGGCAAGCCAAATCGGATTGGTATTATATCCGTTGTCCCTATTGAATTTATTAGGGTGTTTTAAGATTTCAATTGCTTCTCTATGTTTTTTTGAAAAAATGTTGTATGTTTTTGCTAGTGCTGATTGCGTGAAATGTTTTAGCCTGACTTTACTCTCATGGTCCTTTATACGTTGGCTCACCGGCCTCCCGGTTTCTCCAATATAGACATAGCCACAAAAGCAAGGGATGCCTTATTCTTTGGGGTTGTTTAGAAGTTGTCCTATTTTCTCAGGTGGTTTAAATATGGTCTGGATGCTTTGTTTGTTGAGAATTCTTCCTATTTGTTCTGTGATACCTTGAATGTAGGATAGGATGGTTGTCGTTTTCTCTCTCTTTCTTCAGTAGGTTATGTTGACTTGTTGTTTCAAGTGTATTTTCTATAGTCTTTATCAATTTGTTTGTCTGTGTAATCGTTCTGTATCAGGATTTGCTTAACGTTTTATAATTCCTTTTGTAAGTCATCTTTACCTGTTATGGAGACAGCTCTGTATACAAGGGACCGATTGTTTAAGAGATGGGTGATGGTGGGAGGATGGATGTAGATATCTGTTTGTATGGGTGGGTTTTCTGTAAACTTCATATCCTAATGTGTTATCAGATCTTTTGTAAACTAGTACGTCCAGGGAAGGAAATTTTCCGTTTTGTTCAATTTCCATGGTGAACTGGATATTAGGGTGTAATCGATTGATGAAATCGAAAAAGTTGTGTAGCTCCTCTTGTCCATGTCTCCAGATGACAAAAGTGTCGTCAGCGTAACGGCACCAAAATTCCGGTTTAAGCTTGGATTAGTTGAAGATTTTAGTTTCTAGGTGTTCCATAAAGATGTTGGCTATTACAGGTGCGATTGGAGATCCCATTTCTGCTTCTGAGGTTTGTTCGTAGAATTGGTTATTGAAAGAGAAGTAAGTATTATTGAGACAGTGTTCTATCAAAGGTATTAGATCGGAGGGGAAGTTTGCAAATGATTTGATAATATCGATTGTATCAGAGATTGGTACTTTCGTAAAGAGAGATACCAGGAAAAAAAACTCACCAGGATATCTTGGGGTTGAATGTGAATCTGTTGTTTCTTTTCGATAAAGTCGAAAGAGTTTTGGACGTGTGTGATAGAGTTTCCTGTAAAAGGATTCAGTTCTTTGGTGAGGAAGCGTGCAATTTTGTAAGATGGTGAGTTTATTGCGCTGACGATCTGTCTGAGTGGAGTGTTGTTTCTGTGGATTTTTGGGAGCCCATAAAGTTTTGTAGAGGTGGGATTAGTAGGTATTAATTTAGATATTGTTTTCTGTCAAGTTTATAATCTTTTGGAAAGGTTTTTTTTGCTGATTACTGTTTTTATGGGGTCTTTTTTAAGCTTTTTATATGTATCGTCAGTTAGAAGGTACATGATTTTGTTGTTATAGTCTTCCTTATTCATTATTACTGTTGCATTGCCTTTGTCTGCTGGTAATATTATGTCTTTATTTTGATTTAGTTCTTCACTTGCTGTTTTGTTTTGTTAAGTTTGAGGAGGGAAGTTAGGCTTGGCGTGAGATGTTGGGCGCCCTACGCCGTATTTCATTCGCTTTTTCGGGTGGAAGGGTATATATTGTGAATTCCAAATTACTGATGATTTGTTGTTTAGGATTGTGGAGATTGTCCAATTTTTTTTTTGTTTTTGAGTGGGAGGGTCTTAAATCCGTTGGGATTGGTCTACATTGGACCGCATATCATTTGACCAATCCCAATGGATTATAGATCTTTCCACTCAAAAAATAAAAATAGAATTTGACAAATTACTTCCAGTAAGGCACACACACATATTTTTAAGATTCATTAAGTTAAAAATGTTTTTTGTTCACATCACAAATCGCACACTAAGTTACATATACTCCCATTCAAATATTCACATATTCACATTCAAGAGTTCAAATTTTATTACGATTATCTCAAGTCATTGAAAAATATGGTGTCCATTGGCTTCAGAGTTTCAAATGTCATTGAAAAACTACTTTCGAAAAAGCATTTTCAACTTTCTGAATACGTAGAGTTCATCTTTTCGAAAAGTGATTGTTCAAAACTTTCAAAAATTCAAGTTCCTAGTCTAGAAAAACTTCATACATTTTATTTTTCTCTCACAAAATTAGGTGCAGAAGGCCATCTACCTAACGAAAACATTGTATTAACAATGCATGATGGCTGTATGTATCATGAAGATGTCCAAATGGAACTCGAATCTTGGGTACCCTTCTGGTTGTACCGTTACGCAGGAGTTCCACGGGAAACGAGTACTTTTGTACGAATAGGGAACCGTCAGTTCGCTTCATTTCACAGGCTGCCATATGAAGTTACTGCCAATCATAATCGTACTCTTCATACTCCAAGGAACGTTCAGGTGAAAATACGTGGCCAATTTTATACAGCTGACTCTTTCCAAGTGTACGATGTACAAGCGCATAATCATTATTGGGATGACACAGAATTTGAGTCATCCGATCACCCAGTCACCGATCACATATATGTAGCACTGACAGGAGACAAGGTGTACAGTGCACCTATACAACGCCGAACGTACGCAAGGAATGATCACAGGCTATCCCGCTTATTGTCTGGAATATTCTAAGCGAATTACAAGCTATTCTAGGCATATCGAGTAAGATATCCTAGAGTACAGAAATTTCAATATGAATTAGATATCCCAAGGATATCTCAAGATATCCTGAGAATACCTTATTAGTTTTCCTAATTTTTATGCAAAGGATTTTCTGTAAATGTAGATATAGCTGAATCCACGGATGATGTATTTTCAATCCTATAAATAAATGAACTCATCGTTTAAGAACATCACACTATTTTCTCTAAACGAACTCACGATTCGCACCTGATCAAGATATATCCAGAACGCGAAATTTTCTATATTATGTCAAACTCTATTTTATATTGAATGTATGTTATATTAATTCCTTTAGCTATGTACATGTGGGACTATTTATTTAGGAATTTAAAAGAAGAATTAAAAATCTTATCATTTATTATTTTATTCCTCATTTTTTATCAATTTCAGACAGACAGACAACACGACTCAGGTGGTTGAAAATTAGTTTATATAGTTTCTACACATATATATCCATTGTTCATATATGAACAATGGATTATATTTTAATCTAACATTGGATAAAAACCTTGAAGCATGGACAATCTACGTATATAGAGTAACCTGAATACATCTTCAATTCTAGAGATAAAAACCCATTTTCCACCACTTGAAAGCTCGGGAACTATGAGAAATAAGTATAAGAGACTTTACAAAGAACATTTCAAAATTAACCAGATATAGAGATAACGAATTTTATTTCATTTCAACTCACACTTTTTTATTTTAACACACACTAACAGATATAATTGAGAGAGAGAAACAAGCGATATGGCTAATGAATTTACATAACGGAACTTGTTTTTCGGCAGCATATCGCTTCTCATGCGCAATGCTAATCTGATTCTTCTCCTATATACTTCATGTTTTTAGGCTTCTTTCGAACAGATAGTTTTCTGTTTGAATCGGAAATCGCACTATAAGTTACGTACACTCGCAATAAAATAATAACAGATTTCAAAACAAATCAGGATCATTTTCTTTCTTTGCTCTGTCCTGAAAATGTAACATATTATGAACACGCAATCTTCTCACAATATGAGATTAATTTTTCACAATATAAGAGTCTTTTTTCCCGATATTATGCTTTATAAATTACACAAGAAGATACATTCAACATGATTTGAGCGCAACTATGTATGCGACTATACATACAATATTATCTCTTTAATGCGACAGAATACGTTTGAAATATAAGCGTTGTGTACATTTCTTTTTTAATTTGTTTGAACCATGCGGCATACATATTTATTGTGTTTGACCAAGAATTAATTAATAAACTGCTTCACTTAATTTAGGATTCCTTAAAAAATTCCTTTTTAAAGTTTACGCCCATCCCTAAAAAATGTTGTATGTATGTACTAGTTAATAATCTAATTACACTTTCCTAATGAAACAAAATAAAATGTTGTTTAAAGATTTTAAATCCTTCTTTGTAGTTTTCTATTAGATATTTATATTTTCCTGAAACGGTTTACAATCACACTAAACCCGAATGTATTAAATTGTTACCTAATATTGGATAAAGTAAATATCTCGACTAATCGGATAAGTTTGATATTCCACAAATCTTTAGAGGCTTACATTACTCTAAGCCAATTAGTATCTATTTTGGCATAATTTGGTCTTCGAAACCTTTTTAAAAGCATTAAACGATTTTAAGTTAATAATATATGTATATGTCAAATATTTATTTTGTCGAAGAATTCTCAAGCTAACAAATTAACGCAAACGAAGAATCTCGTATTTTTATCCTCGCAGAAATTTCCATTCCACTGATGAACATTTTTTGATGATTACTCAGCCGCCACATGATATTTATTCGTGTACAATCAACAAATCACAGACGTTTTTTACTTTTTTAGGTTTAGATAAGCAATATTCCTTCTATAACTTCGTTTACTTTAAAGAATAGATAAAGAATTTATGGGATAGGCGTAATAAAAGTTATTATGTAGCAGCCATTTATCGTGTCAGTTCATACGAAATTCTTGAATAATCAGATTTCTGTTCTCTGTCATTGCTTACTCAGAAAAAATGAAAATTTTCACTGGAATTTTACTCTTGACATCCGTGGATTTGCTGTATTTTAAAAGTAAGTGAAATATTGTATTAATTCCAGCTTTAACATTTAGGTATTTTTGTTAATACAACATAAAACTCTTACGAGGCTACAATTAAAATACAATTAGGGCTAGAATTAGAAAAGACTCTCTAATCATAGACAGTACCTAATATGTGCAAGTTAAAGTAAAGTAAACAGAAACCAAAATTGAACTTAAGTTTCGCTACACTAAACATAACGTTATTTAGTTACGTTATGTCTAGTGTAGCTACACTATAAAGTCATCTGATCACGGGAATTTTAGTGTTGGAATGGGATTTGGCTGTAATTCATTATATATGATTGCTTAATTAATTTTCGAACAACAGTTTTCATCTGATTTCAATTTTTTTTATGAATGAAGGAAAGAGAAGAAGAATGTCTAAGAAAGAGGAAATAACCAAAATTGAAAAAGAATATTTTTGTTACAATAACGGGTTCGTGTGCACATTAACCAATCTGCTCTCTATAAAAGACAGAACCAATGCTCGTCAGTGCTCCGTGTGTTCAGATCCATTTTCCTTGAGGAAATTTGGTTTTGAATAAGTATTTGACACACTCTGATCATAACCTGAACACTCCGTCGACCTAATGTTAAAAGTGAATGAAGAAGGTCTAAAAATCTAAAAATTATACATTTCGTACGTGTATAATATATTCAAATCAAATCACTGTACTCAATTTTTTTGAAATTTACTGCAATTACTAAATCACTACTGAAATTAACTTGTAATATCCTAAATTCTCTAAGATCCTTCTAAAATTGTTTTCCTAATTTTGAGATTTCCATGTATGCATATCTTTTTACGTATCAGGAGACGTTAAATGTTTCCATACATTTTTACAGTTTTTCATTTGCTGATCCATATGAGATAACGCATAAATCCTTATGAACGCTTATCTTAAACAAACAATTGTCAAACCTAAAATGTTTATTAATAATTGTAGCATTTTTTTATATTATTTTATCCAAAATTAAATTATTCTAAGGTGACATAAGAAATTAAAGCCTGTGCAAGGATAATCTTGAATCAACAATAATAAATTTCTAAAAGGTGGAAAAGAAGTGTTCATCCTCTGGTCTGATAATCTGATTATCAGACCAGAAAATCGACACTTTTTTTCTACTTTTCATTTATTCCCTACACTGGTCAACATCTATCAACATCATTTTATATAATAAATTTATGTTCAAGGATTTCCTCTCCTATGTCGTTTTCAGTATGATGACAACCTGCTATGCTCATTTCTAATTTATGCTAAAGAATTTCCATGCAATGCAAACAACTTCGAGTGAGAAGAAAATAAATTTGTTGGCCTGTCGTAAAATAGAAGTGGATAATTCGGCGCGCATAACATATATCAATCGAAAAAAGAATGTTATAATCGATGATGTAATGACAAAATATGCAAAACGTAGATCAGTATCTTATATTTGGTTTTTCAACAGGTAAAATTAATCTATGAGAATTAAAATACTTCATCGTCAAGTCTTTCGAAAAAGTCGATGAGCATTAACTGACCCTACCTGTTAGATAATGCGGCGCGCACTATTGATTCTATCCGTTTGCAAATTTAAAATAAAATTTCCTAAGAATCGCACTCAGAATTTCAGTAAAATCAGATATGTATATTCATTTGCAGTTTAAAAAAATTGAGTCTTAAGTTTTTCAATGGATTACCATCGAAAGCTTATTCTTATATTATATTATACAATATTTCCATATTTGACAATTAAAATTGCCGTCCGCGCTGCATTACCCGCTTATGTTGTAAGCGTAAATTTCGGCGAAATTTACTTTTACGTGGCCACGTCCTTTATCTAAAAATTCTTCAAGCTAAGAAAAAAAAGACTTTAATTGGTTGTTGGGCGCCAGGCGCACATGCGCCAACCGGACAATCAAAACTCAATAGGCTAGGCGTGGGCCAGCTTTATGTCCGGGACAGCTTCAGCCCTTTGGTTAAAGTTATTGGTAGAGTTGATAGGTCAGCCTTATAGGGAAAATACAAGATTTTAAGATGCCATCCTACTCATAAATAGAAAAATGCAGAGGGAAGATAAAATGGCGTGTAAAATTCTATTTGAAAGAAGAAAAGGGGGAGGTAAGCTACTAGGAATGACAATGGTTATTGCCAAGTAGGCGAAACCATGTGTGCGAAAATCTACATCTTCAAAAGGGGGGAAAGGGGATGCGGCAGTAAATTAGAAGTGTCGATAGCTCATGGCCACACTTGACCTGCTAAAGAGATTGGGAAGGTTGTTAAAAATTTAAGTTGCTAGTATGGAAAAACTTCATGAAAGTCAATTTTTTCTTACAAAATCAGGTGCAGATGGCAACCTACCTAACGACGAGATGATTTTAACGATGCGTGATGGCTGTATTCGTTATGGATTTATCCTGGAACGATACAGTAATAGAGTACCCGATGATGCTGCGCCTTTTATACGAATGGGAAACCGTCTCTTCAATGTTTTTTTCACCGTAGCCTTTCCAGTTTCCAATCATAATCCTGCTCGTCATACTCCGATGAGCGTTCAGATGAATGTAGAAGGTCAATATTATTCAGCTTTGTCTTTCCAAGAGGATAATCGAAGTAACTGTCCACGCGACCACCACATATATGTTGAAGTGCCAAGAGTAGGTCCAGGATTAGAAGGAAACAATGTGTATAGTGCAGCTTTACATCACCAAAACTACGGAAGTGAAGATCACAGACTATCTGATTTATTTTCTAGAAAATCCTAGGTGCAGCACAAGCTATTCTGCATATTGAGAGATATTTTTCAGTGTGGTAATTTTGATATCCATTAGAAAGAAAAAGGTTTGTAGTCCAAAAATAGCCAAATGGTGCACTTGTTGATTTAGATTGTTTAAACCATTATTAGTTTTCATTGGATGGCCAAATATGATACTACGATTTGGTTTTCAAGTAATATATGCTCGATTCGAAAATTATTATTGTCCATAAATTTTTCATATTGCAGGACAATAAAGTGACAAATCGCTGTCAAACACCACAAAATCATTGTCATTCACTTATTTCACTCACCCTTCAAATAAGCCGTAATAAAGATACTTTTGACTTTTGAAAGAGAATATAGCACGCGACAAGTTTTGAGAAAAATGTAAGAATTGTTCGAATTTTGTACCAAGACTTCAACTTTGGCATGACCTAGGAAAGTTGTAGCGAAAACTTTAAATTGGCTCCATACAGGCTTTTAAGTCTTATCTTTAATTTACGTCAATAAAACCTGCAAAATCTTTATGGATTTTCGAAATAGGACTCAAAATGTCCAAGCCTTAAATGTCAAGTTTTAGTCGGCAATTACTGCTGTCAACCGCTAAAGCGGTAATCACCGAGAATTTCTCAGATTTTGTTTCGCAACTTCAATTCGTGCTGGTAACTAACATAACCTATTTGTGTCACCTGATATCCTCACGAAAAGTCAGAAGATCAATATCAGTAGAGTTTTAATGTATTTCGAGTAAAATGCGACAAACTTGTGTTTTTTAACGTCATTCATAAATGCGAAACGTTTTTTAAATTTATTTATAATGTGATTCAGTTGTAGCCAGTGTAATGCGACCCTGCCCTGCCGAACCATCTGAGGGAGATAGAGTCAATTGTCCAAAAGGAGAAGTGCCCAATTTTCTGGAACTACGATTTTCGGACAGCAGTCACCGTTGCACACTTGAGGCCTGAGATCGTTCTCCAAGACTTTCAGAAACGAACTATATTCGTAATCGAATTTTTGGCTCCGGCCGACTACAACATCGCTGCCAAGGAGCAGCAAAAGGAGGAGAGGTAACAAGACCTTAAAAGGGAGCTGCAACGATCACATTTTGACATAGAAAAATAATGAAAACAATTAAAAAATTGTAAGTTACTTATGCATGCATATCCAGTGGCGGACTGGATATCCAATGGCGCAGCACGGAAGGCATCCCATTGTGGCGGCAACACTGATGATTACAAAAAAAGCGAAATTTTTCGCGGGTTCCATTGATTTCAGCGATTTTCATCTCTTTCTATCTCAATCAAAAATGTTATCTTCTACAGGTCGAAATTCGAAACAAATCAAATTCATTTTTGATCTTCACATATAAGGGTCAAATATTGATTTCGTCAGAGAAGAAGACGAAGATAAAAAACTGAAGATAAAAAACTGAAGATAAAAAACTAAGATAAAAATTAAGATATTAAATTAATGCTCGCGACGAATCTCGTATTTGTAGCTTCGCAGAAAGTTCCATCCACGGATAACAATTTTTTATGATTACTTAGCATGCAACTATTTGTATCAGTTTGTTCTAATTATTGTAAAAAAAAATTCTTTCATTTTTGAAAATTCGGTATTTTTCAGAACCGATTAAAAAATTGTTTGTTTGTTAATTCTAACGAGGGGTTTCTCGCAATTTCAAGATCCATGAAGAAAAACGGAAACAATTTAGAATTAATAAAATGGCAACCGTTTTTCTGAAAATCAAAAGTCTTAATTGTTTTTTTTTCAATATGAGAGATCCGGTGAAAATTCTAGAAGCAAAAGTATTCCTGCGTAAGATTTAAAAAAAAAATCCTTCTCTACTTTTCTGTATTTTGCATTTAACATTTTTTAATGACGATGTATGTTTTTTGAAATAGAGAAAAAATTGAGCAAACTTTCAAAAAAGGAAAAGAACATATCTCATAATTGAACAAAAAAGTTCGTTTTCAGCTTTTTGAATGTTGCTGTTGTTGTGGATTTCGGAAAAATGATAAAACCCTACTTAGAATAAAAAATACAAAGTTTTTGGGTATCTAAAAATCACTTAGATTTTATAACACCATGCACATTGGGGCAAAAAGAACGTCCGTTTACAAATTAACTTTCAGAAGACAATTGTTATAAGATTTTTAATTTCTTTGAAAGAATTCTTTAAAAAAATAAAATCTCATAAAATTTTGCATCGCACTCTCATGACTCATTTTTTTAAAAATTTTAATTATTTTTTTAATTAATACCACACAGATAGGAAAAAATTTGCATAGGATTTTTAAAATTAGAGGTCAAACCATCGACAACTGAAATTTAGTGATTGTGAATTCCCTTTTGTGAAAACTCCTTCGGCTTTGGCTATTTTTTTAGACGTACATACTTTGTTCTTTCGGCGCAATCAACTGTAAATAACAAACTTCTGAATTTTTAAGGACATTTTAATGACAATAAATATTTATTATTGTGAACAACAATTGTTTAATTCATTAATAACTACTTGCTAGGAATCGATAACATTTGATAATTCTTTAAGCAAACTTCATCAACAAATGCATCATTTTACTATTTTTTAACATTTAAAATTTATCCTTTTAACGTAATTGTCTGTTTTAAATTTTTTTCTAAATTTTCTTCAGACACGTTGGTAATGATCTGCTACTGTTGTTGTTGAATTACTTTGTCAAAAATCCATTTTTTCTTTGTTCAACAATTTGGTGGAAAAAATATTTTTGTATTATTTGTTGATAATTCGACTCGTTTGATGAAAAATTATAGTATTTCCCTGGTGGAAACATTTTTTATAGGAACGTACATTTCTAAAACTGTAATTTTTTTTTAAAACACGTACTTTTCTGTAAAAAAGGGACAAAATTTAACAATAAAATACAGTTAAATACAAATAACTAACACTGACCGACAAATCCTATTCAAATATTGTTTCAATCTCATATATTCCATTTTTAACCGCAATTTAATTTGAAATTTTTTAATTAAGGAAGACATTTTTTTAAACATTTAGCAATATTTTACTTTTCATTTAAAATGAGCAATTATAAATAAAATATTAAAAACCAAAAAATTTTAAACTGAATTATTTGAAATAGAAATCCTTGAATAGTTAATATTTCAGAGTGTTAAATTAAAACTTTGAACGTTACAATTTAAATTGTTCAATTTAACAAATTCTTAATATGTAAATGAAATTATTGAATTTTGATGCATAAATAACAATTGAACAATTATCAATTTGGAAAAAATTTGTGTTAGTTTAAAAGATATTTACAGATTTTGAGAAGATCCAAACTTAATTTAAAACTGGAAAAGGTTCCGATAAATAAAAAACTAAATTCAGATTTTTGAAGTTTTCGAAATAAAATTTTTAAGCTTTTCAAGGATATTCAAAGTTTTTAGGAAAATAAAAAAAATTTGCTAAGTTTGCTGGGAAAATTAAAAATGATTATTTATTTTTAAAAATTGATTTTAAGAGAATATTTAAAAAGATTTAAAAACAATTTCTGAATAATAAATGACAATTGAACAATTATTGATTTGGAAAATAATCGATTAACTTTAAAATATATTTCGAACTTTTAAAAAGATTCCAAAATAATTATGCATTTTAGAAGGTTTTGAATGAATAAAAATTTGTATCAAAATTCCTAGAAAAACTAACAATCATTTTTGTTGTTGTAAAATTAATTATAAAAGAACTTTATTAATACTGTTGCAGGATTTTAAAAAATTGTAGGAAAAATTCGAGTTCCAAGATAATAAAATTATTATCAGATTCCTAGAAAATTTTTAAATGATTTGAAAAAAAAAATTTTAGAGAATATTTTAAAAGATTTCGAAACAAATTTTAATGTATATATTAATGTTTCTAGCTTATAATTGCTCAAAATGATATAATTTTGAAAATTCAGAAGTTTTTTGTTCATTCTTCAATTCTTAGCATTGAAAATGATAGCGTGGATTTCTATTTTTTTTAAATATTTTAACGGCTTTTAATTAAGGAATTTTCACTTGAAAAGTTTTAAAAGCTTTCATTTTATACGCGAAAATTATTGAGCATTTTTAATAACATTTTTTTTAACTTTAATGTCAAAAGTTTAAAATTCAAAAGTATTCCAGTTTGAGTATTTTAATTTGCGGTTTAGTTTTTATAACTTCAAATGAAAAAATTGTTATCTCCAAGAGTTCTAATCTCTTCATTTCAATGAACGCGATCAATTCTTTCTCAATTGTTCAATTTTTATTCGTAGTCAAACAGTTTTGGCTGCAAAACCTGTGAATTCCTGTAGATTCTTGTAGTTTTTGATTCTTGTAGAAAATTAAACTACAATAAAATACAACAATGTACAAAAACGTAGAAAAAAGTACAAAATTTGTCTCAATAATAGAAAAACGTTGTACTTTCCTGTAATTTTTGTTGTAATTTATTGTATTCATTTGTAGATTTCTGTGAAAATAGTTTTAGTTTTCTGCCCTTTTTTGTAAAAATTTTTTCACAAGGGCTGGTAGAAAATTTATCTTTCCGTTTGAAAAATCAACTATTTGATTGAAAATTCATCTTTCTTTGTTGAAAATCCAACTACTTGTTTGCAGGGTGAAGTATTTTGTTAAAAACTCCTTTCTTCATTAAAAATTAATTCGTTTATCTCAGAATTGAAAT
Organism: Andricus curvator; assembly: GCA_932195095.1. Lineage (NCBI taxonomy): Eukaryota > Metazoa > Arthropoda > Insecta > Hymenoptera > Cynipidae > Andricus > Andricus curvator. The sequence continues at coordinate 550,307 of CAKNYM010052028.1, forward strand.
ATTCTATTTTTAGTGAACATTTATCCTTCATAAGTTAAAAATACAACTATTCAGTGAAGTTATCCTTTTTGGTTGGAAATAAACCTTTTTGTTGAAAATTCTACTGTCTATTAAAAACTTCGTCTTTTTGGCCTGAAAATTTTCCTATTTGGTTAAAAGTTCAACTATTTTGTTGAAACTTTGTCTCTTCTACATGCAAGTTTGACTATTTGGTTGTTATTGACATGATTGGTTAAAAATTTATTGTTTTTATAGTAAATGGATTATTGTATCAAGATTAATTTTATCTAAAAGAATTTATTCCCCTATGAGTCCCCTAGTTTTGTGACAAATCATTTTATTTCCCCTCTCTTGGGATTATTTTCGGCTACGAAGTCTGATATTTCAATAGAGTTAGGACAAAACCATGGTTGTCAGCAAGGTGTTATTCTAGAGATTAAATTAGGAAATAGCCAATTATAATAATTTTGCATTTAAAAAGGTCCTATTCAAATCAATTGATTTCTATGGCCAACATTTTTTTTACACAGGGGCGGAAAGCTAAGAAGTTTTGAGAATTAGCTAGGTGCCGAAATTAACAAAATATACATTTAATATATAAGAGAGTTCGACATAATAAAGAAAATTTCACTTTTTGGAGATACTTTAATTGGTTGCGAAGCGCGAATCCAAAAAAATACTGTCATATTGTTAAGCAATGAGTTTATTTATTTAAAGCATGGAAAATGCATAGTTTTCTATCTTATATCTTTATCTGTATCTTGAGATATCTTTGGAATATCTAATGGATATCAAAATAACTGCTCTGTAGGATATCTATCTCGATATGCCTAGGATAACTTCACACAAAACTACCAGGTATCAAGTTGATGCGGCAAATGGATCAAAAGGATGCAACGTTTTGATACCTATATTCATGATCAACTTGATTCAAATTTCGAGATCAATTATCTGTCCTAAAATTTCAACTACTCAAAACATTGTAAAATTATTTAAACCTCTCACCTGAATGATGATCAATTGTTGACGATCGTTCAAAATTAAATTGTTAATCAAAGTTTGAACAAAAAAATCATTTACTTGTCTCCGTTTATTTGAGTTTATGATTACTGAGGTTGTGGATGTTTGCTTACAAATGTCAGCAAATACGATCAAGGATCGATTATCGATTTGCAGAACTTGAATTTGGCAGAAAGGAATGTTTTTCGAAAATCGTCAACTGTCATTCTGTTTTATATACTAATGCTAATATTTCTTGAAGTTGTTCTCTTTAATTTTCATTGATCCTCTAAAGCGAATCACATTGAGTTGAAATTATAGATCAAAATAGCTGCAACAATTTGATACCCCAAGTTTTAGTATGTTGTGACTCTCTAAATTTCTTGGAGCGAAAATGTAACCCCAACTCTGGAGCGACTGCTATATCAACTCCGTTGGAGTCATTAGGCCTGTCCGTTGGAGTCAGAAGCTTGACTCCCTCCGTTGGAGTTACATTTTCGCTCCAAATTATAGTCAAAATCAGTTGGCTCCAACTATTGGAGTTACTCTTTTGACCCCAAAGAGGAGTGACCATGCGTATCGCTCCAACGGGAGCGTGAGGTGACTCCAACGAAAGTCCAGTGTGATAGAAGCGTAGTGGTATGGGGTGGGGGTAGGGCCAGCAGGCAGTACAGCGTCGTTTCGGTGTACTTTTCCATTTTCATGCCAATTTTCGTGGTAGTAGATAACGCATTAAGACGTGCATTTTGAAAAGTGACCGTTTTTTAGTGTTTCGTGAATCGATGAGTACATCAGATTTCCTCAGGGTAAGTGTCTTTTAATTATTATTATTAAACATATGGGCATGTGCAGGCCTAAATGAAAAAGACCCAGTTTTTAGATTTTATTTGAGGAATTATGAGTGTTCTTGCGCTTCTGAGTTTTCGGAGTTCTGAATCCGGACGCGTCCCATCAGGCCCGTCGAGAGGAAAACTCGGGCCCGGGGGGTGGGAATGACGGGCCCCTATATGTAATTTTGAAAATTGAGAATTTAGGCTGATGAAAAATCCGGGCCCGGGTAGAATCTCCCCCCTTATCCCCCCTCTCGCCAGGCCTGCGTCCCATTTAAAATATGTTTAAAAAAATATAAGCTGTCTACAAACTGTAGACTATTTGTTCCTCAAATGTACCATAAGTATCAATTTTCAATTGGAAAATTTGTTTCTTCAGAATTCATGTAAAACTCCTGACGAATTAGCGGATTTCCTGTAGTCGAAGGGAGTGTATGAGGAAGCCATCAATTCTTTATGAGGTACGCTGTTTATATTATTTATATTATTTAGGTATGTAAGACAATGTTTAAAATTGCCAATGTATGTTCTGTGTACCGACTGTTATATATTGAAAAATTTTTCTCCAGTCCCAACAAGAAAAGTAGTAACGACATTTAGAATGAGTCCCCACTCGCCGTGACACCTCAAATTTCTGACCATTATTTACTGCATTTTTGGTTGAAAATTCATCTTCTTCTTTTGAAATTCTATTATGTCAATCAAAGAATAATTATTCAATTCAACAATTCATAACTTAGGTGCATATTGTAACTATGTTGCTAAAAAAGCGGTATTCATTTAAAAATTAATTTCTTCATCTGAAAATTGAAGTATTGCATTTTCGGTTGAAATTTTATCTTTTTTATTTGAAAATGTAACCTTTTTGAGTTTGAAAGTCAACTATTTCGTTCAAAATTTGTGTATTTTATGGAAAGTTAGTTTTTCCGTGGTTGAAACCCAATTTTCTTGATTGAAGATTCATCTTTTTAGTCTAAAAGTCAACTGTTCCAATTAAAGTTTCATAATTTTAGTTGAAAATTCATCTTTTTGGTTAAAAATTCGACTATTCCATTTCGAGAATAATTATTTTAGTTGAAAATTCATCTTTTTGGTTAAAAATTCCACTATTCCATTTCAAGAATAATTATTTTAGTTTAAAATTCATCTTTTTGGTTAAAAATTCTACTATTCCATTTGAAGAATAATTATTTCATTCAGCTCAGGCAATAAATGAAAACATGAATTTATAGTCACCAATCTTTTGATATATATGTAAAATTATATGCCTAAAGTATTTATGGAAGTACCTACCTAATATTAAAATTGTATGAAAGATAAAAAATTGATCAACATTTTTTTTTTAATTTGAATTTTATCTTTTTTGAATTCCGCGCATGAAACAACCTGAAAGAAGTTGTTTTTTATTGCTGAAAAAAGAGACGGGGACATAACGGTTAATAAAATAAATTATTTAGTTCTTATTTATTCTTGAAGTAATTTTCTGGGTGGAATTCAATAAAAATAAAAATGAAATCAAAAAAGAAATTTTTGTCCTATTTTGAAATTTAATTTTCCACATGTTTTTGATATCAAATAGGTGCTTCCATACATTCTTCGCAGGCATATAGTTATACATATACAAGAACAATTTGTGACTGTAAGAATTCATTTTTTAAATATATTTTACTCTTTAATTATATTTTCTTCATTTTCAACATGGTCGAGGAGGTGAAATATATTAATCAATTAAAAAAAATTACAGTATTTCCAGCTCATAAAGAACTAAAAAATTTTTGGTATTAGAAATCGATTGCTAGAAATTTATTTTTTTTTTCTGCCCATCCTATTAAACAACTTGTTTAATAATATAAAAAATAATGTAATATCATACTATTTTTTACAGGATGGACATCAGCGACTGTGGCTCTTTAAAGTGCCTTAATGTCTCTCCCTATCATCGCTCCGACTCCACAGAGTCTTCAAAAAGAGATATTCAACCGCCTTCTCTAATTAATCGTCGATTGTTTTATTTTAATGATTTTATTTAATTTGGTTCATTTGTAATTAATAGCTTGCTTACAGTATAGTTGAAATCTGTGAAATCTAAGTTAAATTTAAGAAGACTTTAATATGTGTGTAAATACTTTTAAATTAATTGCAATGTTTATCTACTCTTTAATTTTTCTAATATTTTAGTTAAATTCAGCAATTTTTTTATATTAAAATATTTATCGAATCATATTTATATATTAAATAATCAATAATTTAAGGAAATAAATGTTTTTATAATATTCAATTTCATTCCTTCAGAAATAAATAAGTGAGCCCATAAGGAGCGAAATTTAACTCCTTAATGTACTCAAAATTTCGCTCCACTGGTGTCAATTTTATGACTCCATCCGTTGGAGTCACGCAACTCACTCCCAGTTGAACAGACACGATCGCTCCAATGGTGTGTCGATTCGCCCCCTTTGGAGCGACCAGTCGCCTCATTTGGAGTGATCAGCCGCTCCAAGTCCGAGAGTTACTCTTCGCTCCAACGAAAAGTCACGCTCCACTCCAAAGGGAGAAGCTGACTTCTGGCTTCAAGTTGGAGCGGAGATTAACACCATTGGAGCGTCATCTCACTCCAAGAAATTTAGAGAGGATGCACCTAGGATCTTCTAGGTAATAAATGGGATAGCCTGTGATTTTCACTTGCGTACGTTCGGTGTTCTAAAGCTGCACTATGCACCTTGTCTCCTCCTAATCCTGGACCTACTCTTGGCACTGCTACATATATGTAGTGGTCACGTGGGCAGTTACTTCGATCATCCTCTTGGAAAGAGGAAGCAGAATAATATTGGCCTCCTATATTCATCTGAACGCTCATCGGTATATGACGAGCAGGATCATGATTGGAAAGTGGCTGTGGCTTATTGAAAAGTGGATGATTGAAGCCGCTGATGGATACATCAAAAAAACGGTTGTCCATTTGTATAAAAGGAGGACGATGACCAACAAATTCTACGCCTTGATGCAGCCAGTTGGGTACTTCATCATTGTATTGTTGCGTGATAAATGCATAACGAATACAGCCATCATGCATTGTTATAATCATCTCGTTGTTACGTAGATTGCCATCTGCACCTGATTTTGTAAGAAAAAATTGAATTTCATGAAGTTTTCCTACACTAGCAGCTTACATTTTTAAAAACTTCAATCACTGGCCGAAGAAAATGAACTCTATGCATTCAGGAAATTCAAAATGTTTTTTAGGAAGAAGTTTTCCGATGACTTTCAAAACTGTAAAGCTGACAAAAGCCTTATTGTTCAATAACCATTGGATTTTTTTTACATTAAACAACGAAGAGAATGGACCAGGATACATTTCAACAATATGAATATTTGACTGTGAGTACATGTAATTTATAGCGCATTTTGTGATTTAAACAGAAAATTATTTGTTCGAATAAATCTCAAAAACCATAGACATATAGGAAAAAACAAGATCAGATTCACATTGCGCAGGAAAAAATATATATTTCGGAAAAGACACTTTCCGTTATATGTATGAATTCATTAGTCACATTTTGTTGGCTGTTGTGATTGAAAATAATAAAGTGAGATGTTCTCACGATTATTTTTGTCGGTGTGGATTTAGTAGCATACAATTAAGCGAGAAGCGGGTAATGTGAATTTAGATTCAGAGTATACATTTATATATGCAATGCCGATTTCTGGAGAAATCAGTTCGATTAAGATAATCATTTAATTTTAATTTTGTAAATATTATTTTAAACGTTTCTTATCTATTATGACAGGAAAAAAAATCATTAAAGCCATATCATGTATCACGAATAAGCCGTATGTAGTTAGTTAACATTTGCAGATGAAAGTCTTATTTTAACACTATACACATCGCGGACGGCAATTTTAATGGTGAAACGTGGAAATATTAAATATTGTATAATATAATATGAGATATATCTGATTTTACTCAAATTCTGAGTTCGATTTTCAGAAAATTTTATTTTAATTTGCAAACGGTTAGAATTAAGAGTGCGCGCCGCATTATCTAACAAGTAGATGCGCATACACTTTTTTGGAAGACTTCACAAGGAAGTATTTTAATGGTCAAAGAATAATTTTACCTATTAAAGAACCAAATCTAAGATATCTGCGTGTTACATATTTTGCCATTGCATCATCGGTTATATTATTCTTTTTTCGTTTGATATATGTTATGCGCGCCGAATTATCCGCTTCTCTCCTACGACAGTTTGAAAATTTTATTTTCTTCCCACTTGAGGTTGTTTCCATTGCATGGAATTTCTTCAGTATAAATTAGAAATGGGCATAGCAGGTTGTCGTCATGCTAAAAGTAATAAATAAAACTCGACAGATATAAAAAAAAGTCTCGTTTGCTGATTTTTTTTAAACTGTGAGCTTATGTTAATATACTAATTCATCAAATAACATAGTTAGTGCAGTTACATATAAACAACTACGACAAAGAAGAGGTAATCCTTGGGCAGAAATTTATTATATAAAATGATGTTGATAGGTGTCGACCAGTGTAGGGAATAAATGAAATGTAGAAAAGAAGTATCGATCCTCTTGTCCAAGATAATCAGATTATGGGACCAGGGGATCGAAACTTCTTTTCCACCTTTCAAAAATGTATTACTGTTGATCCAAGGTTGTCTCTACGAAGGCTCCAATTTTCTTTCATATTAAAATCGTTAAATGTTATATAAAATAATATAAAAATGCTAGAATTAATAATAAATCTTATAGGTTTGACAATTGTTTGTTGAAGATGAGCGTTCAGCAGACTTCATGCGTTATCTCCTACGGATCAGGAAATAAGAAGCTGTACAAATGTATGGGAACAATGTCTCCTGATACGTAAAAAAATGGGCAGGCATGAAAATATTAAAATGACGAAAATAATTTCAAAAGGATTCTAAAGAATCTAGAACAATTTAAGTTAATTTTGGTAGCAATTTAGGAATTCCAGTAAATTGAAAAAAATTTGAATACAATTTTTCGATTCGAATATACCTAAACGATTAAATTGTCTACTATACAGAAAGGCATGGTTTATATATCTTGCGAGCGATAAATTCTGGAACTGTAAACTTCCTTTGGATTTTTTTTACATTGTAAAACAAAGAGTTTGACACACCTGCTTTATTCACATTTAACATCAGCTCGACAGGATGTCCATGTAATTATCAGAGTGTGGAAAGTGTTCATTTGAAGCCAAATTTCCTCAAGGAAAATGGATTTGAACACTCACAGTACTGACAAGGATTGGTTTTGTATTTTATAGAGAACAGCTTGGTTCAAGTGCACATGAACCCGTTATTGTAATAACAAAAACATTTGCTATTAATTTTGGTTATGTTTTCTTTCTGTCATTATAACTATATTCCATGCATATCGGCTTTCTTATTAGACACCACGTGGAGTTCACGTCTTGATCACGGGACCTTTCGTGTTGGAATGGAATTTTTCTTTCAAATTATGTATCTTGGGTTCTAACTGATCGATTTAACTTTTCGACATCTGAATTCACTTGTTTCAAGATACGTTTCAAAATGGTGAAAAAATAATAATGAAAAACTCGTTTACCAAAAAATGTCAGTATCTATTTTTTTCAGAGGAAGATATAACTGTGGTCTACAAACCCTGAAATTATTGAAGTGGGTTTCCCACTGGTTTTCGAGGAAAAAATTAAAACGTCAGGTCTTCTATGGTGCGGCGCGGCTCAGTAGGTTTTTGATATTTTTTATTTCACAAACAAAATGCGTTACGTTATCCCTAGTATAGCGAAACTTAAGTTTTAGTTTAGTTTCCATTTAAAAATAACATAACGAAATAGAAACGAAAGTTCTGTTCTATTTTCAATAACAAAACAAAAGTTTTGGCCGCGTCCCTGAAATAACTTTTATTTTCTTCTTACGATTCCAAATTAATAACTTGTATTGTGTTTGAAATTTGTCTGTTTTATGATTTTTAACTTTAAATTGCACAATGTGAAGCAAACCTCTGATTCAATAATATACTAGGCACTGTCCATTATTATAGAATTTTTTCTAATTCTAGCCCTCGAGTAGCTGGAAATGGAAATTTGGAATAATGGTATTATTGGTATTATGAAAATTCAGCAATAGTGGACAGTTCGAATATGTTGCAGCAAATTGAAGCTTCGTGAGAGTTAACGTGGTATTAACAAAAATACCTACATGTTACAGCTGATTGCAATAGAATATGTCACTTACTTTCAAAATACAGCAAACTGACTAACGTGAGGCGTAGAATGGTAGTGAAAATCTTCATTTTTTCTGAGTAGACACAATCGCGCAGAGCAGAAATCTGATTTTTCAAGAATTTCGTATGAACTGACACGATAAATGGCTGCTATATATACCAACTTTTATAACTCACTTTCAAGAATCATTCATTTATTCTTTAAAATAAACGGAGTAGAAAAAAGGAATATTTCTGACATCAATCTAAGAAATTACAATACATGTATGTGTTTAAGATGACATTATAGAGGCAGTAAAAGCAAAAATTAAAATGATTTCCTTCATCTTTCTAGTGGCTATCTCATTTATAAAGATCATAGCAAATATAAAAAGAATTATTATGCGTTAATTAAAACACCATATTATGCGTTTGACGGTTCTCGCGCTACGCCCTAGGTCGTTATACTTCTTCCACTTTTGTGCACAGACATATTTAAATGAAAGCTCGAACGATTCACATCTGTGACTTTTTGATTGGAAAGTCTCTTTTATTAGAGCTCTTTTGGCTTTAACTAATAAATTTTCGTCACGTGTCTCGCGCTCGATTTAAGTATGTGCAAAACGCAACATTTTCTGCTAAATAGTCAAACTATGCGATTTTTGTCAAAAAACAATATTTTCGAAATTTCTTTTCACTAACTTATTCAGTTCAAAATGCGCTCTATAGCTCTACAACATTTTTTTTCGCGCCAAAGCTATCAGTTATGTACTCGCGACCGTATTTAAGAATTTCAGCGCTAATAGTGTCTACACCAGCAGCCTTACCGTTTTTTAAGTTCCTAATTATATCTCTAACCTCAGTGACACAGACTTTCTCAGTTGGGTTTTCTAATGCATTATGTTCTATCTCGCAGTTCTATTGCTTCACCTCCTAATAATTCTATGGAAGAGTTTTGCAAAGCGTCTACTATCACGTCTGTATCATATAGCACTTCTCCTTTGCTGTTTCTCATGCTGACAAACTCTGTTCTTTTACTTTCCTTCATCTCTTCAAATAATAGTTTCATGCTTCCTTCAAAGTCGTTTTGTATTTTCTTCTCTTCTTCTGTTCTGATTTTATCTTTACATTCCTTGACTAGTCGTTTAACTTTCCTCTTTTTTGACTCTGTAATCGCTTTTAAGTATATTTCCCTCCTCATCGCTAAGACCTGTGATGTTCAACGTTCTCTTGTACGCTTTTGTCTTTTCTTTTCGGGCTGCCTTAATTTCATCATCCCACCATGCATCACCAGACTTTCTTTCTACAATCGCTGTACCACACACTTCGGTCGCAGTTTTAATAATGATATCCCGTCACATAGTCCATGCGTCCTCTATATCTGTATTTCTTATAAGCGCCTCCCAAATTGCCCTATCTATGCGTTCGTTCATCTTATTTTGAAACTCCATTCGCACTTCCGGTTTCTGTAAATTTTCAATCTTGATTCGCGTTTGTTTTGTTTTTTTGGTTATTTTTCTTCTTCATCCCTGACCTAAGTTTATTTTGGAAACTAGAAGGTAATGATCACTATCGCATTCAGAACCCCTCATGACTCTTGTATCTTTTACTAGTTCTCTTAGTCTTTCATCCGCAATAACGAAGTCAATTATACTGTGGCTATTTCCTTTACGCCAGGTGTACAGGTGGATCATTTTATGTCTTGATCAAGTAGTTGTAATAAATATGCCCTTTTCTAAGCATAAGCTAACTAATTCGTCCCCGCTATAATTTTTTCTTTTTGAATCCCCAAATTTACCTAGCACCCTTTCTGTATCTGTACCCTGACGTTCGACGCCGACCCATCCGTTTATATCTCCTAGCAGAATTATTCTTTCAACATGATCGCAAGTACTTATTGTATCATTTAAAGTGTCCCAGAAGGCGTCTTTGACTTCTCTCGGATCACTATCAACCGGGGCGTACCATGCTATGATAAATAATCTTCTGACTACTGCCTTCATTCTAGCCCCCAACAATCTGGGTGATAAAAAATCATGATCTTTGAGATGTTGTCTTGCTTTTTCATTTATAATAATTAAACCGATCCCTTGACTACCGTGTGATTCACTATGTACTCCTGACCATATTTCAAAACCGCCTTTCAATACCCCATTTTCTATGTTTCTACTTTCGCATCCCTTTCTCTTTGTTTCAAAGACATGAAATATGTAGCTTCCTTACGTGCATAGTTTCTCGTAATTCTCTTACCTCAAGACAATTCACCCCTCTAGCATTCAAAACATCCAGTCTCCATTCACCGCCTGAAACTTGACCTTTACATTTACCGTGTGCATGCATTTCGTTAATCAAAGTTTCAGTCCATCCTGAGGCTATTTTATTGTTTGTATTATTCACTGTTTGAATTATACACCCAACTACCAACTTTATGCAAAAGATTTATTTTGCGAGTCGAAATTATGTCCAATTTGAGTAGTGATTTGTTGTATGGTGGAGAGTCTAGTTATAACGTCAGTTCCACCGAATTTCGATTACTGGAGGGGGGGGGGGAGCAGAAATTTAACAGAGATAGACGCAGTTTCTTGGTGTCTTATGCTAAGAAGATGTGTGTATAAAGTAAAGTAAAGAGTATAATGTCTTATAAAGTCTTCAGCAGCTTTATATTAGATAGGAGTTTATATGTTTACATCTGTCAATTCCCAGCCTACCTCTAGCCACGGAACAAAAATCAAAGATCAAACACATTCTGAAACAAAAGTCAGATTTTCTACTTTCAATTTTAGAATTTTCAACTCAACTGAACGGATAGAGTGTTTTATCGTAGTTTAGTTCACGGCATAGAAAGAGTATAACCCCTCCCCCGACACGAAAAATAGTTCGATTTCAAAAGTTTAAAATCTGAAATTTCATTCGTCCTCAACAATAATAGTAATTACTTATCTTAATATTTCACTGAGATTCACGGAAAAATAATTGAAAAATAATCCCGCAAAAAATAGACAGGTTTACTGGGCAGTTAATATTTCATTTCCAAATGTTGTGTTTGTCAAGTGACCATATGCGGGCGTTGGAAAATAATTAATATTTTTTAATCCTCTTTGGATCATTCCAAAGGAATTCAAATGCGCTCCATCAAATTATCAAAAGATTCCATTGCGCTCAATTGCAAGTACTGATAATAATAGCGTGCTATCAGGTGTGTGGTGGGAGGCTAGTGATACGCTTTACGTATCTTTGACAGTTGATTGTATTTCGTGACACTGAAAGGTCGTCAGTTGACAAAAGAATGGAACATTACTGAGAAAATACTTTCTGAACTTGAAAAATATTACTATTCAGACCTTTATAACTTCGTCTGCAGGCGTGTTCAGTTCTCCGCCAATACGTAACTGTTCGACAGTCCTGTAGTTTCTTCCGTATATGAATCACGATAGTATGGTACGAAAAAAAATCTCCCTTGTACTTTATGAATAGTTCAACGGTTTGGCCCCGCGAAACTGAAAATATTTCAGCAGATAATCTGCAATATTAAGTTTTTATAAAACAGTTAATATTCAATATTTTTGTGTATAATACTTATATTAACAAGATTTACAATTGAATGAATCAAAATAGAAACATGATTGATTGAGGACCTAATAAAAGAAATGGAATATAGCGTTATTTCGCCGTAAAAAGTCCAATCGTATATGAATTTTAAAGTTTCACTACTCGCACTTTCAATGGTGGGAGGGCTTACGGGTCTCATTGACCACAGATCCGAAATAGGTGAACCTGAGGGGCCGCATCGCGAGGTGTTGCTACTCTGGGGAACTGACGGACTCTGGTCGGTGAGACTTAAACCAAGGAGTGATCCTTCCAGGGGGTAATGGCAAAGCCCACTGGAATATCGAGAGCG
>CAKNYM010052028.1:567252-580398 GCA_932195095.1 Andricus curvator
GTGTGGCACAATAGGCTTTATAGCTTGAGCGCCAGGGGAGCTCTTCATGGGCTTCCCACCCGCATTAAAACTAACTAACTAACTAACTACATATGAGAAAATGTACGTTTTCTTTCGGTCAAAAATTCTTCAAATCTTTTGATTTTTCAGCAAGCCAAGAGTTTGGAATAAAATCCATTCAAAATTTGCTGGTTTATATTAAATATAATTGAACAATACTTATCGAAAGCAATCCTGCCATTTGTCTTTCTTTTTGCAAACTCTCAATTACAAAGCATCAATCATTTTCATACTAAACCATGCAACTATGATTGATACCAATCAAATCAATTCAAACATACAAATCAAATTAAACAAATTAACAAAGAAATAAAGTGAATAAACAAATCGAAACAAAATCAAATTAAAACAAACTTCATGCAAAAACTATAAGTAAAGGTAACCTTAATCTGACAAAATTCAATCTTTAATATTTTATATTGAAATATTATTTACAGAAACCTCTATAAAAAAAGTTACATGCAAATTTGAGAGAAAATGAGTTTAGGTTGAGGTTGGAAGTGCTATTCATTACTCCAAGTACCTTGTTGCAAATTTGAGAGAAAATGAGTTTAGGTTGAGGTTGGAAGTGCTATTCATTACTCCAAGTACCTTGTTGGGCAAAGCTATATATATCAAATAGTAAAATTAATTATAATTACGAAAATTTGTATGCAGTGAGTGTATTATGTATCCTATAATTTGTAAAGGACAATGAAATTATTAAGATGAGTTCAGTAAAAAATTTGGTAAAAATACTTCCTATTAAAAAAACACACTTACCAATCTTGGAGCGGAGTCCCTTGATAGTGTCTGAGTTGTGTGGTTTTGGTAATATTATTTATTTTTAACAGCTAACATTAACCAATATTACCAAAACTATACAACTCAGCCACCATCCAGTGACTCCGCCCCAAGATTAGTGTACTTCTTTAGTACAAAGTATTCTTGGTTAGATTGCAGACTAGAGGCGTCATCTCTGTTTTGGCTGGAAAAATTTTTTTCGGCAGAAAACTATTGGAATGTGTAATTAAACGATAAATGAAGCGATTTGATCAGGAAAACATTTAAAATTATTGTTACTTTTGTTACTAAGATGTCTCCAATATGGGTCTGTCACGATATGGGAATTATCATATAACCATCATAGAGTTTCTTGTAAAACTAATATTTCTCTTTTTCTTTATAATACTAAATAATTGTAACTATATTTAGGTTTTCTTTGAGAAAGCGATGCGGTAATTGCCAAAACGTGAGGATGTTAGGAATAAATATGAGTTAAATGATGGCTCTGTTTATTTTTTATTTTTATGTGACATTTATAGGTCACCCTTTGCATATCAACAGATACTAATTACATTTTCTCCGGATATCTTGTGATATCTTTGGGATATCAAATGCATATCGGAATTTCTGCTCTACAGGATATCTCTCTCGATATGCTTGGGATAGCTTGTGATGCACCTAGCATATTTCAGAAAATAAACGGGATACCTTGTAATCATTCCTTGCGTACTTTTGGTGTTGTATAGCTGCACTACACACCTTGTCTCCTGTCACTTCTAGGTATATGTGATTGGTGAGTGGTTGATCCTGTAGCTCAAATTCGTTGTACCGCCTCCCAATGATTATGCGCTTGTACATCGTACACTTGGAAAAAGTCAGTTGTATAAAATTGGTCAAGTATTTTCATCTGAGCGTTCCTCGGAGTATACAGAGTACTTTTATAAGTGAATACAAATGGCCCTCTGAGAAATGAATAAAACTGATCTTCCCCTATTCGTATGAGAGTTTCCGTGTCATGTGGAACTCCTACAGCGTTAAGGCGCAACCATTCGCGTACTGCATACGCATATATTATATGGACATGTCCATGATACATACATACTGCCATCGTTAAATGTTAAAACAATGTAGTCGTTACGGAAATTGCCATCCGCACCTAATCATTGAGAAAAAAGTTGACATTCATGAAGTTTTTCTACACCCTCACAAGAAAATAATATCTTTGTTACATATATACCTAGGATATTTCAGCAGGATATGGCATATCCTGAAAAATGTTCCCAAAATCTCCCGGGATATCCATGGAATCCAAATATATCGACATTTCGGCCCCGTACAATATCCAAACAATATCCTATGCATGGTATGTACAATTTTGATAATGGAATTCAGTATGACTAAACGCTTATTAATCAAAATATATAGAATGCCTATGAATACATGAAGATTCACTAATATCCGTTTGACAAAAAACCGCTTTATAAAAACCTCGAATATTCGGTTCTTGACAAATTCTATCTCAGTATAATTAATAAAAAAATGATTACTGCAAGTTATTTTCATAACCAATAACAGCCTACTTTCAATAAAATAAAATGACTAAATGTTAAGCTGGATTTAATACTATATTCCACCTAATTTTAAAATTCAGTAAACCGAAGAACGTGAAAAGCAGAATTTCACTAAGAATCTTCATTTTTTCGGAGTAGAGACAATCACAGAGAACAGAAATCTGATCTTTTGAGAATTTCTTATGAACTGACACGATAAATGGCTGCTATATATACTAACTTTTATTACGCCTATCGGATAAATTCTTTATTTATTTTTCAAAGTAAACAGAAAGAAGAAGAAATATTTATCATCTCAAACTAAAAAATGACAACGCGTGTTCAAGTTGACGTGGTAGAGGCAGTCAAAGCAAAAGCTTAAATAACTATTTATCTTTATCGTTTAAGTAGCCATCTTATTTTTTAAGATTGAAGCAAATATAAAAAAAAATTATCAAGCGTTGATTATAACACACTATCATGCGCCTCTCGGATATTGCGCATTTTCGTCAAAAGAGGTATTTTTACATCAATTCATTAGATTGGCCTTTGGTACACTCTATTAGTGTCAGAAACTAAAAGTCAAGTTCGTTAGCCTGCTCTTTTGGATAAAAATTCAAAAAGCTAGAGCATTTTGAACATTTTTGAGATAATTTTTTTTCAAGATTTGAAAATTCTATGTGCGGCTGTTCATAGTGCTCGAGGAGTCAAACAATTATCTCTACGACTTCTTTTTTCGATTAAAAGAAAATTATCAGAGTTATAGCATTTGCAAAATTCAAAAAATCGAAGGAAAAGGACAATTTTAAGCCAAACAATGTACGATAGGAAAAAAAGTCAGTAAAAGGAAAATGTTCATTTTCGAAAGTCCTACAAGATTATCATAACAACTTTTTGAATTTTCTTGAAAAATCGAAAATTCAAATTTTGATCGCACAAAAAATAATGAGAAATCAAAAACTTCATTGTGTAGTCAAACTATGCAATATACGAAAAAAGATAAGTAAAAAAAAAATTACGTACCCAAAAAAGATCTACAAATTTTGCATTGATCAATTTTGGATAGGACGCGTATTTTTTGTTTTATTCATAAAAAACGAAATAAAAAATAAACAACCTAGATTTTTGGACTAACGACGAAAGGTAAGAAAAATATAAAGGGACAAAATTTGTTCACCGAAAAAAGAGCTACAAATTCGTTGTTAATTTTTTTTTAATGGGTAGTTTTTATTTTAATCGTGAAAAATATCATTAAGAATTAAAAAAACGAAACGAAAACGACGCAAGGTAAGAAAAAAAATTGATAGACAAACGTTGTTCACCCAAAAAATGGCAATAAATTTGTTATTATACATTTTTTTATGAAAAGCGTAGTTTTTGTTTCAATCGATAAGTATTTGCTTAAAATTCTAAGCAAATCCAGATCTACAGATATAATTTAGGCGAAAAGTTCTGTCAAATAAAATGTTATTATAGCTTGTGTCGTTTCTCCAAAAAGTTAATTTTTTTATTTTCATTGTATTTTTATAACAAAATTTCATAATAAATTTGTCGATCTTTTTTTGTGACACAACTTTTAACTTTATTTTCTATTTTTCAGGATTAAAAGCAAAACTACGCGTTTCATAAAAAAATGAACAAATTTATTGAAATTTTTTGGGTGAACAACTTTTCTTCATCAATTTTTTGTTTTGTACCTTGCGTCGTTTTTCCAAAAATTTAACTTTTTAATTTTTAATGTTATTTTTCACGATTAAACTAAAAACTACCTATTCTATAAAACAAATTATTAACAAATTTGCAGCTCTTCTTTCGGTGAACGAATTTTGTCCATTTATATTCTCTGACCTTTCGTCGTTAGTCCAAAAATTTAAGTTATTTATTTTTAATTTCGTTGTTCATGAATAAAACAAAAAATACGCGTCCTATCGAAAAGTGATCAATAAAAAATTTGTAGATCTTTTTTGGGTGCATCATTTTTGTCTTCTGATCTTTTTTCGTATCTTGCATAGTTTGATTGAAAAATGAAATTTTTGATTTCTCATTTTTTGTGCGACCAAAATTTGAATTTTTGATCTGCCGAGTTTTATTTAATACTTTTAGCATGATGAAAACCTGCTATGCCCTTTTCCAATTTATACTGAAGAAATTCCATGCGATCGAAACAACCTCAACTGGGAAGAAAATAAATTGGTCAAACTGTCGTAGGAGAGAAGCGGATAATTCGGCGCGCATAAAATATATCAAAGGGAAAAAGAATAATATAATCGATGATGTAATGGCAAAATATGTAACACGTAGATCAATATCTTAGATTTGGTTCTTTAATAGGTGATATTATTATATGACCATTAAAATACTTCCTTGTGAAGTCTTCCAAAAAAATGAATGCGCATTAACTTACACTGCTTGTTAGATAATGCGTTGCGCACTCTTAATTCTATCCGTTTGCAAATTAAAATAAAATCTTCTAACAATCGAACTCAGAATTTAAGTAAAATCAGATATTATAACCGATCCAATTTGTTTAAATTAATTCAGTTATACTTCAGTATTAATTTCTAATAAGAATTAAATTCTCTACTTATCTTGTGTATCTAATAAGAGCGGGCGCCAGATCCTTCACGGATCAATCACAAATGTGACAAAGTTATTTTGGAAAATAATTTAAAAGAAGAATTCTTAACAAAATTGAAGTTAAATCGAAAAGTTAGAATTAGTAACTGGAAACTAAAGAACGGACTAGCTCAGCCCCGTCGTATATGGCCACCCCAACGGAACAAAAAACGCATATTCGCTGTGTACAGGTTGCAGGAAGGCTTCCCGCTTTGAATACCTTCTCTTTCAGTATCACTTCAGCCCCTGCTACGATTTATTTATTTATTTTATTTATTTTTTTTATTCTAGGTATTTGGGATTCAATCCAAGTATTTCTCGAAACCCGGAAATGCGACATTAAAAATTCAAACGCGAAAAGCAAAGTGGGGTGTGCAGACACCCCACGTTGTACTACACGTCCCACGATTCCACGTTGTCCTCGAAGGGTTAAATCGGAATTAAAACTAATTTTAAATTAATCTAATAATAATTCGTGAACAAATTAAATATTCTTGGGCCATAAAATATTTATTTCACCTTGACAACATAATTCGATTAACAAACAGGATTATAATAAAATAGTCGAAGGGCAGAAACAATTGAGTAAGGGGGGGGGGAAGAAGACAAAAGATGTGTACAAAATGGAGGACCTAATTAATCTTAAACTAAATGCGATCTTTCGTCTCGGTTTTCCAAGTGTAACAAATGGCCTACATAAGATTCTGAGATTCACAAATTCAACATAAATTCAATATAAAGCACAAAACATAAGTATTATTGATATGGGGGTTTCTCAATAATAATGGGGGACAAAGGGGACAGAATTTCACTTATATTGGGACAAAATGAAAAAAATTAACTGAGGGAACCATGTGACAACAATACAACAATCTGGTAACAATAAAAATATTAAGCATACACCAAAGAAAATAAATGAATAAATTAATTAATTAATCCAATCAGGAATATCTCAAGACTGTGTGCCGAATATTCTGAAGGAAAACCAATTAAATATCAAACAAACAGAGTCACACAGTCTCACAGATTATTTTCCTCCAGATTATTAAAAATGAATTTATACCTTCTACTTAGATGAGGAATTCCAAGCGTTGACAAAACTCTCAGGTCGAAGATAATTTATAATGTTCAAAGACTATAAACTTATACAAATGATACGAGAAATTCGACGACACGACCGACTCCAAAAGCTGCTCGACGAAAGATGAGTTCTTCCCCGGCGTCGGTTTCTTCTTTGGCAACCGGCTGAATCCTGATTGGTCGAAATGGTGTTCCGTGATTGGCGTTACTATGGGAAGTTTGAACAGTTGAAATGGGCTTTTAGGGATGTGACTATAAAGGGCAATACTGTGTCCACCAAAATTGTCTCTTCTGAATTTGGTGATATTTAGTCAACCAATTCGGTCCAAATGATGTTAAATTACTGTCCGAGACGACCTCTCCGAAGTACGTGATCAAACAAGCTGACTACTAAATTCCTACTAAGACTCAATCCAAATTAGGAACCATAGCACCAGAAATGTCGCCAGTGATATCCAGGCCTGAGCTACAGAGGTCCCACTCGCATTGCCGGGGATCGACAATAAACCTTCCCAGTAAAAGAGATCTTGAATTCCGCTCCGAGGCGAATAAGTTAGTTAGGTAATCAATTGTCGGACGAAAACTTGAATCCTAGTAGCATTTTAAGATGTTCAATAAATATTGGGGTACGACCAGAAGGACAGGAGTAGGTTGGCACACAGCAGTAGGATTGGCGGGAAAATTTGAAATAGGTTGAGTTACTCCAATTGACAAAAGGCATCCCATTTGCTTCTTGAAGTCTCTCATTAAGTCTGGAGGGATCAGGATTCTTCAGGATGGTCTCGTTTTCGAAAGGTACATAGAATAGAAAAAAGAAAAACAGGCAGAATCTATCCTTAAGCTTAAACTATCTTACATAATTAACCCAAGTCTTGGAAAACCGCGCAGCTTTTAGAATTTTGTAATTTAAGGAACTTGTGACTTGCAAATATTTTGCAACGTCACAATATATCTTATATTATATTATACAATATTTGATATTTCCACTTTTCACCATTGAAATTGGCGTCCGCGATGTGTATAGTGTGAAAATGCAAATGTTAACTAACTACGACCTCTTCGTGATACATGATATGGCTTCCACGTTTTTTTTTTGTATCCTTCATAATATATGAGAAACAACCAAAATAATCTTTACACAATTAAAATTGAACGATTATCTCAATCGACCTGATTTCTGCACAAATCGGCATTGCATTTATAAAAGATATCTCAAGATATAGATAAAGATATAAGATAGAAAACTATGCATTTTCAATCATTTAAATAAATAAATTCATCGCTTAACAATATGACAGTATTTGTTTGGGTTCGCGCTTCGCACCCAATTAAAGTATCTCCAAAAAGTGAAATTTCCATATTATTTTGAACTCTCTTATATACTAAATGTATATTATGTTAATTTCGGTACCTAGCTAATTCTTAAAACTTCTTAGCTTTCCGCCCCAGTGTAAAAAAAATGTTGGCAATAGAAATCATTTGATTTAAATAGGACCTTCTTGAATGCAAAATTATTGTAATTGGCTATTTCCTAATTCAATCTCTAGAATAACACCTTGCTGACAACCATAGTTTTGTCCAAACTCTATTAAAATATCAGACTTCATAGCCCAAAATAATTCCAAGAGAGGGGAAATAAAATGATTTGTCACAAAACTAGGGGACTAATAGGGGAATAAATTCTTTTAAATAAAATTGATCTTGATACAATAATCCATTCACTTTAAAAAGAATAAGTTTTTAACCAATCATGTCAATAACAACCAATTAGTCAAACTTACATGTAGAAGAGACGAAGTTTCAACAAAATAGTTGAAATTTTAACCAAATAGGAAAATGTTCAGGCTAAAAAGACGGATTTTTTAGAAGACAGTAGAATTTTCAACATAAACGTTTATTTCCAACCAAGAAGGATAACTTTACTGAATAGTTGTATTTTTAACTTGTAAAGGATAAATGTTCACTAAAAAGTAGAATATTTCAACTTTTAGATAAACGAATTATTTTTTAATGAAAAAAGGAGTTTTTAACAAAATAGTTCACCTTTCAAACCAGTATGTAGTTGGATTTTCAACAAAGAAAGATAAGTTTTAAATTAAATGGTTGATTTTTCGAACGGAAAGATAATAAAGACTTAGATAAATAAATAAAGACATAAAAGCGATTACAGAGACAAAAAGAGGAAAGTTAAACGACTGGTCAAGGAAAGTAAAGATAAAATCAGAACAGAAGAAGAGAAGAAAATACAAAATGACTTTGAAGGAATCATGAAACTATTATTTAAAGAGATGAAGGGAAGTAAAAGTACAGAGTTTGCTAGCATGAGAAACAGCAAAGGTTAAATGCTATATGATACAGACGGGATAGTAGACGCTTTGAAAGACTCTTTTAAAGAATTATTAGGAGGTGAAGCTATAGGGCAACACCAATGCGACATAGAACATAATGCATTATATTAGAAAACCCTATTGAGAAAGTCTAACTGTTTTTCTGAGTCTTATTGTAATATCTGAAACTAGCCCTGCAATAATACTTTGTTTTTACAATAGGATTGGGGAAAATTTTGTAATAATAGATAGTGTCTAATATTGTGTTCGAATCCATTTTTCTCAAGAAAATTTGGCTTCGAATAAACATTTATCACACTCTGAGCATGATCTGAACATCCCATCGACCTGATGTTGAAAGTGAATAAACTAGGTATGTCAATCGCATTTTCTTTGTTTCTCAATCTAAGAAAATCCAAAGAAAGTTTACAGTTCCAGCATTGATCGTTTGCAAGATATTTAAACCATCTATTTCTGTATAGTTCACAATTTGATCGATTATGTATATTCAAATCGAATCATAGTACTTAAATTTTTTGTAATTAAATGAAATTACTTAATTACTACTAAAATTAAAAAATCCTCTTGAAATTACTTTCGTAATTTTAATATTTTTGTAGGTGCCAATTTTTTACGTATCAGGAGATGATAAACATTTCCATACGTTTTACAGCTTTTGATTTGCTGATCCAATTAAAAATTTAAAAATTAAAAATAAATTTTCAACCGAAAAAAATAAACGAATTTTCAACAAAACAGTTAAATTTTCAACCAAAAAGATGAAATTTCAACTAATGATAGTACTTTTTTAACAAAAAAGACGGATTTTCAACAAATCGTTGAATTTCCACCAATAACAGATACATTTTCAACTAAAAATAGAATAGTTAAATTTTCAGTAAAAAAATTGATTTTCAATAAAACTAAAGTAAATTTTCAACGAAATAGTATAATTTTTAACCAAGAAGATTAAATTTCTACCAAAAAAGATACATTTTCAACAAAAAATGAAACAGTTACACTTCCAGTTAAAAAAATTAATTCTAAATAGGAAAAAACTCTTTTTCAACCAAAAAGATCAATTTTCACATTTTCAACGTATAAGATGAATTTTCTAAACAGAGTACATGAATTTTCAACCAAACATTTGAACTTTTAAAGAAATTTTCAACCAAAAAGATTAATTAGTCACTAAGAAGATTAAATATTCTCTCCCACAAAATTCGAATTTTTAATAAAATACAGGAATTTTAAACCAAATATTTGAATTTTTAACTTAAGAAAATAAATTTTGAATCAAACACGTAGGAGTTAAGTTTTCAGTTAAAACAATTAATTTTCATCTAGAAAACATAATTATCAACAAAGTAATTAAATTTTGCACAAAAGAAAGTTTTTTCAACTAAAATGATGAATCATCAACCAAATAAATGAATTTTTAACAAAGTAGTTCCACTTCCAACTAAGTAGTTGAATTTTCTACAAAAAAAAGATAAATTTTCAACAAAATAGTTGAATTTTCATCTGAAAAAAAATCTTTAATTAAAAATGAAACGAACTTTTAACCAAATAGTTAAATATTCAATCAAAGAGATGAATCTTTAACCAAAAAATGATTATTCAAAAAAGTTGTTCAACTTTCAAGTAAGTAAATAATTTGATGTTAATTGTTTTTTGTCTACTGGTCTAAAATCAATATATTTTTAACATTGATTTTTGTTTCTAAATTGTAGCAAGTAGTTGAACTTTTGACCAAAAAAGACGAATTTGCAACAAAATACATGAATTTTCAATCACAAAAGATCAATTTTTAAAACATTTTTATTTATTTCCTAAAATTTCGAAAAAGAATGTGGACGATTTTCAAGAAACAATGTTCAATTAGCAAGATTACAAAGTTTTATAAAAAATTGGAAACAAACAATTTTTGAAAGGTTTCACGATAATAAAAAGTATTTCTTAAAATTCATGGGATAATTTAAACTAATTTTTCATTTTGAAAAATGATTTTAAGAGAATATTCAAAAAGAATTTTAAACATTTCAAAAGATTTCGAAAATTTATTGTTAAAACAGAATCTGGAAGATTTGAAGGCAAGTTTTTTCATTTTTTAGAATTTCAAGAAAATTTCTTGAAAAATTTGAACAATTTCAGAAGATATTTTTCGAAGGTTTGAAAGTTTCGAAAATGGTTAAAAAAATCACTTTAAGTTTGAAAAGATTTCCCAAAATTTCAAATAAAATGTAAATTTTTGAAGATTTGGAAAAATAAAAAGCTTTCTTGAGATTTCTGGAAAAATTGTTAATGACTTTTTATTTTGAAAAATTAATTTTTAAATAAAACTTGACAAAGTATCAAAACGTTCCAAAATATTTCTACAAATTTCGAAAATATTTGGAAGATTTGAGGGCAATTTGTTTTTAATTTTGAAAGATTTTTCTAAATTTTAGAAATATTTCAAGTCAGTTTGAGAGATATTTATCTTCCAAACTTCTATATCTTTTAAACTGACTTAAATTTTTCTTAAAATTTTTCAAAACCCTGACAAATAAAAAATTATGCTTTTTTGACATATATGAAATCTTCAAAAAAATTTTGAATTTTCTCATGAATCCTAGGAAAATTATATTTTTATTTATCTTTAAAAACAAATGAACAAATAAACTTAAAAAAGGAATGTTTATTTGAAATTTTTATTTTGTATTCTAAATGAATTATCCTCTAAAATAATAATTTGGGTGAATTTTTTTTCTTTCAGACTTTCCGGATTGAAAATTAATCTGTTTTTGTTAAAGATTCCACTATTTTGTTGGAAATTTGACTTTATCGGTTAAAAATGCAACTGTTTGAAAATTAACCTTTTTTGGTCGAGGATTCAACTACTTTGTTAAAAATGCATTTTTTTACCAAACATTCATCATTTTAGTCAAAAATTCATCTCTTTGGTTCACAATGTCACTATTTCGTTGATTTGTCGTTTTTGGTGAAAAATTCATATTTTCGTGTTAAAAAATTGAACTGTTTGGTAGAAAATTTGTCTCTAAAAAAAAAACATTAATCTTTAGTTGGTTTGAAATGTAATTAGTAAAAATTAATTTTTTTGTTGGGGATTCAGCTATTTTGTTAAAAATTTGTCTTTTTTGGAACGAATTCAACTATTTTTAATTAAAAATTAAAATCTTTTTTGGTTGAAATATCATTCATGTTATCTAAACAATATATTCAATAATTTTATAATATTATTAATAATAATCAATGGAACAAAGGTATTCAATAATTTGAAATACAAAATTTAATGTTTACGTTCAAGATATATAAGGTAGAAAAGTATCTGTTAATTGCTGAAGTTTTCCTAATTTTTTAGTTACGAATATTTTAAACACGTTACAATTTCCAAGAGTTCAGAAAAATGTGTTGAATTTATTTAAAATTTTTTATTCAAGTTTTGGATCTCACGAAAAAAAAGATATTCTCCCTTCGCTCTACTGGGAATCGAACCTCAGAACTTCCGATTGCCGGTCGGGTGCTTTCCCATTAAGCTACTAGAGAGATCGAGAGAAGAAACTTTTTTTCAGAAAATACAGCATTATTTTGCTAGATGGTAAGAGACGTTAGCATGTATCAGATGGCCTTAAAGTTGAAAAATTTGTTTCTCTCGAAATAGGTGAAAATATATGAGGGGAAGAATAAACGTCATCTTATGAAGCCATTATCCTTATGGTTATGAAGCGAAAAAATATATGCACGATAAAGCACGAGCTTCAAGTGGTCGTTTGATGCTGCCCTCGCCTTTTTATGGAAATCCGCGAAACGGCTTATTTAATTAGAGTCTTTCAAACCGAGCATGCCGGCCGAAGGTGGAACTGACGTCCTGGTCTGACAATAAACTTTTTGCCAGCACGGGTCAGACTTTCCCGTAAATTTATATCGCGAACCTTCCCAGCAAAATTATTATCTCTTTATCTCTAGACTCCCAATTAAAAACAATTAGCTGCCCACTAAAATTACACCTCTAAAATAAATCCCTTGTTCACGAATCGCGATAATAACTTCTTAAATAATTAATTTTTCTCTTCAAATATCTTGAGCTAATTAGAAATTCCATTCATTATAAGACTAGCGAATGTATCTTAAGTTATGTAAAATATTGAATAGTTGAGCGCTCTACATTTTCAGGTAAAAGCAAAACTTGTGAAGATTAAGCTCACCCCTTTTGAAGGCGCTGAAGCATTCTGGAATTTCGACTTTCTTTTTCGCCGAGTAATATGGCTTGATAGGTATTTCTTAATTAAGAAGAAATATCTTCTTAGCCAGAGTGACTTTCGTTAATTACTTGTTACAGTAGAGTTTTAATCCTTCATTGCTTCATTTTTGGTCTAATATTCAGAATTTTTCAATTTTTAACTTGGATTAGTCACCAGCGACCTAAAAACCCCCTTAGTACTGACTTTCATTTATATCATGCGATTTTTTATATTTTAGTCTGGCATATTGGATGGCCATTTTGAATTTCTTGAACTTAACCCTGGATTCTTCCTCAGTGACCGAGAAAAAAACCTTAGTACAGACATTACTTCAATTCACGCGAAGTTTTGTATTTTAGTGCCCCACATTCGATCACCATTTGGAATTTCTCAATTTTTAACACGGATTCGTCATCAGCGACCTAAAGGACTCCTTAGTACTGACTTTTATTTAAAACACGTGACTTTTTTTATTTTAGTCTGCCATATTGAATCGCCATTTTG
>CAKNYM010052028.1:584842-602179 GCA_932195095.1 Andricus curvator
ATGGTTAGAGCACCTGACCGGAAATCAGTTGATCTGGTGTTCGAATCTCAGCGGAGTGAAAGGAGATCTTTTTTTCTGAATAAATTTAATTTGCAAAAATAGTTTAATTATCACTACCCTGAAGTTTGCCATACATATGGATTTCAAACTTTTGTAATTGATTGTAAACAAACTAAGCATCCGATCACAAAACGAAAAACACCTTTGGATCTGAAATATCTAAGTGCGCCTTTTTTAAAACCAATTTCCAAACCTTTATATTATTTATTAATGTTCTGCAATTGCTATAAACAAAGTAACTGTCCAATCCAAAAACCCAAAACACCCTTTAATTCGTTCTGGAAATACCTAAAAAATGTTTTTTCGGTTTCTAGATTGGAAGCTTAGTTTATCATGCTCTGCAAAGGTTGAAATTATAAACAAATGATTTAAATGTTTTCAAAAATGGTTTAAAGGAAGACGCTGACTCCATTGATTAAATATATTTACCGAAATAACTTTTTGAGTTTTCTTCAAAAATCGAAAATTCAAATTTTGACCGCACAAAAAAATAATGAAAAATAAAAAATTCCGTTTTGCGATCAAACTATACAAGATACAAAAAAGATAAGAAAAAAAAAATTGTGCATTTAAAACAGATCTAAAAATTTGTTACTAATCATTTTTTGATAGGACGCATAGTTTTTGTTTAAATTCGTAAAAAACAGCAAACAAAATTTAAAAATGTATGTTTGGACAAACGACACAGGCTACGAAAAAAAAATATGAATGTTCTTTACTTAAAAAAGAGCTACAAATTAGTTATTAATTACTTTTTATAGGATGCGTGGTTTTTGTTTTATTCGTATAAAAGAACATTAAAAAATAACGAATTCAATTTTTAGACAAACAACACAAACGATGAAAAAAATGAATTACAAAAAATGCTCGTCCAAAAAAGGGCTACAAATTTGTCATTACTAATTTTTTGATGGGGTGCGTGGTTTTTGTTTTATTTGTAAAAAATAACATTGAAAATAAAAAATTTAAATTTTTGGGTAAAAGACACAAGGTACGAAAAAAAAATTAAAAGACGAAAGTCGTTAAACCAAAAAAATCTAACATTTGTTATAAACTCTTGTTATATAAATATATATCAAAAATATAAAAAATTACCTTTTTGGAAAAAGGACACAAGCTACAATAACATTTTTTTCATTCATTTTTCTAACTGCAAATTGAAATATTATATTTTCGGTTTGTAAATTCATCTTTTTTTGTTTAAAATTAAATTATTTTGTTGAGAATTCGTTTTTTTTCCTGATGGGACATTGATTATCTTAACTGAAAATCTAATTCTTCTATTTTTGGTTAAAAATTCATTTTTTTGGATAAAAAAAACTATTTTGTTGAAAATTCGTTTTTTGTTGAATATTTTTCTGACATTTTAGCTATTCTCATTTGGGTTGCAAATTGATTTTTTTAGATGAAAATTTATGTACTTTGTTGAAAATGAGCCCTTTTTGGTGGAAAATTAATTTTTTGGTTGAAAATTCAACTATTTTGTTGAAAATTCATATTTTTGGTTGAAGATTCATCATTTTAGTTAAAAATTCATTTCTTTGCTTGGAAATTTATATTTTTGACTTGAAAACACAACTTAAAAGTATTTCAAATATATTTAGAAACAAAATTTATTTTTCATTAACATTATTAATCTACTAGGTGTATGGTTGGTTTTATGCCTAGAAGAATTTAGAAATTAGAAATTTAACTTATTTTATCATTTAAATTTAGCGCCCTTCGAAGTTTGAAGCGATAAATTTTTCCGCGAAATTTGAATAATGTACTTATTATTAATAAAAGTAGAAAATACGATTTTTTTAATCCTAATTCAAAATGCTCATAAATGCTCATTAAATTCTCAAAGCACATAAAGGTCGTTTGAATGTGTAGGGGCTGTTAAAAAAACCCTTAAACAAATTTCAACGACTTTCCCTACTAGGATATTTTTTCCACGTTTATTCTGAATATAGTCAGTTTATAGTCAGACCATTGACATTTGTAATGTGTTTATTGTGAATTCTCTTTTGTTAAAGCTCCTTCGGTTTTAACGAACACATTCTCATCGCGTGTCTCGTGTTACGCAGACGACTAAAATTTGTCCGAAACGCGAACTTCTCTGCTTATTCAGATATTGCAAGATAAAGTACAAATTTTATTTTTTATACTTATTTTAATATTTATTCCTTAGTTGACAATAATCATTATCCGCAGCTACCCTAAAAATATATTATTTCAATAAATTTATATTATTACAATTTATAATGCGCATTGATATCGAATTTTTAACAAAATTCATTAATTTGCAACAAAATAGTTAAATTTTCAACAAAAAAATTAATTTTCAACTAAAAAAGGTGAATCTTTAACCAAAAATTGACTTTTCCATCAAAAAGATTAATTTTCTACCAAAAAGAAAAATTTTGACGAAAGTACATGAATTTTCAACTAAAAAAGATAAATTTCCAAACCAAAATGAAATACTCAGATTAACAGTTAAGAAATCAGTTTTCAACAATAAAAACGAATTTTTAACAGAATAGTTAAATTTTTAACTTAGTAGTTACATTTTCAAACACTGACATGAATTGTCAAACAAGAAGATAAAAATTCTGCCACAAGAGACAAACTTTCAACAAAAAATGCATGAATTTTTGTGATGCATTCGAGACGATTTCGAGAAAATTCGAGATTTTCTTGAAACATGTTCAGGTGAACTCAAAACTTCATGGAGATCGAGAATCTCGAATAAAAAATTTCGAGATCTCGAGTCGAGAATCTCGAAACTTTTTATTCGAGATTCTCGATCTCCATGAAGTTTTGAGTTCACCTGAACATGTTTCAAGAAAATCTCGAATTTTCTCGAAATCGTCTCGAATACATCACTCATGAATTTCCAACCAAATAGTTGAATTTTCAACTAAAGAAGATAAATTTTCTACCAAACACGGAGTGTTAAATTCTCAGGTAAAAAAAAACAAACAATTTTCAACAGAAAAAAATAGATAAGATTTCAGCAAAAATCGAGTAGTTAACAAATTAATTTTTAAACAATTGAAAACGAATTTTCAGCAAAAAAAAATTTGAATTAAAATGAAAAATCATCAACCAAAAAAAAAATGTATTTTCAACAAAGTAGTTCCAGTTTCAAATGAGTATATTTTCAATAAAAAATCTAATTTTATGATATCTATAATTCCTTGAACATTCTGAATTCCTTGAATTTTCTAAATTTCTTGAATTCCTCAAATGCTCTGAATTCCAAAAGATGAATTTTAAACCCAAAAAGACGAATTTCCATCAAAATCAATTACTTTTTTTTTAAACAAAATTGTTCAATTTTTAAAAAAATAAAAAAATAGTGTGTTCATTTTCTAAATTTATAAATTTTGGAAATAAATTTTCTGGTGGTCAGCATTTTCATTTGAATAATTCTGTACAATCATGTCAAGTTTTTGAAATTAAATTAAAAAATTTTTTAAATTAATTAAATTAAAAATTTTCGGGCATAAAAAATCAGGACATGGCACAAAAAATAAAAAAATCAGAACAGCGAATTAAAAATCAGGACATGTCCTGATAAATTAGGACTTCTGGTCACCCTATATGTTTCTCGCATTTGATGAAAATTTGAATGTTTAAGGGATGATAAAACAACCCTTAAAATAAATCCAAACACTTTTTTCTTCGTGGTGGACGCTTCCTGCATTTATTTTTAAGTTATTTTTCACACCAATAATTAATTTAAAAAGAAAAAATCTAACAAAAAATTTTTTGAAGGATAACATTTCAATATATCTGTCCATTTTTCAATAATTTTCTTTTAAAATATTGATCTGCACGTTCGAAATCACAAAAAAATATATAATTAGACATTTTGAAGAAAAATTGTATAAAGGTGAGTCTCTATAATTTTTTGCTAAACCGTTTAGATATTTTTATAATTTTTTTCCCTAGATACTACCCTAGAGTCGAACATGGTACAAAAAATCTCAAAATTTCCAATAATGCTTGTACTGACCAAATAAATAAAAATAATTGAAAACAATAATATTTTTATAGATACAAACTTAGGGAAGAATTGAGGGAAAAAATTCTAAAAATATCTCAAGAATAAAGTAAAATATACCCTTTCCCAAAATTTCATCTCGATTTCTGATTTTGTCTCGGCATGAGTTTCTAGAAAGAGAGAGAAACAAATCATTTTTACCTGTTTATTAATTTTTTCACCCGAAGAAGCAGACATTACAAAAATGGTTGATCATTTATTTTCTTCCTCTTAATTTTCCGCTTGAAATATGATGATAAGATAAAGACTCCCTTTTCTGAAGAAACTTACTTCACAAAGAGAAAAATGTGTTTCTGCATGCAACTGAGAAACGCAATTCCTTTGCCTCGTGTCCATCTTTCTCTCCTTTTTTTTATTTTTTCTTTTTCAGGAAAAAGCTTCTGTAGAATATCTAAGGTAAAAAGTGACCAGGATGAAAAAGGTGAACCTTGTGTGACAGAATGCATACCTGAAGCAGTAAGTACATATATAGGAAGTAGTCAAAGCATGCCAACTATCTTTTCATTTCGCTTTGTCCGGCATACACCGATCTGAAGGGCCAGAGGAAAAGGGGGATGCTCCCTTTGCTGAGAGATTTCATCTCAAGGAAAATTTATTTCCGTACCTTTCCATATCATTTCCTCTCATAATCTTTCAAGAAACCTGTATTATCATTAGAAAATAACAGAAAATATTTAACGTCTTTTCAGACTATATGGAGCTATGGAAGAAAAATTATTTTAAATAATTAAAAAAAAAACCTTCTCCTTTCGCTCCACTGAGAATCGAACCACAGAACTACTGATTTCCGGCCAGGTGCTTTACCATTAAGCTACTAGAGAGATCGAGATAAGAAGAAGAAAAGAAGAAGAAACCGGAAATCAGTAGTTCTGTGGTTCGATTCCCAGCGGAGCGAAAGGAGATCTTTTTTCAGAAAACAATTATTTAAAATAATTGTTCTTTCACAGCTCCATCTTGTCTGAAAAGACGTTAAATATTTTCTGTTATTCTCTAATGATAATATAGATTCCTTGAAAAATTGTATTATTACCATCTAGCAAAATAATGTATTTCTGAAAAAAGTTTCTTCTCTCGATCTCTCTAGTAGCTTAATTGGAAAGCATCTGAATGGAAATCAGTAGTTCTGTGGTTCGATTCCCAGCGGAGAAAAAGGAGATCTTTTTTCAGAAAAAAATTATCCATTATCTTTTGTAATTTTCAAAACTGTTGTATCTAAAAGACAACAAAAATAAAAAAATATTCAAAGTAAGCGACATGCGCCTACAAAATAGGGTTTAATAGCCTACTAGGTCGTTAATTAAGACTTTTACGTCAGTCTTATCGCAATTCACATCGAAATTCACACCGGAATGATTCTCAAGGAAATTCTCATCGAAATTATCACCGAAATTCCCATCAAAATTCACATCGAAATAGTTCTCAACGAACTTCACATTGAGATTCACATCGAAATTCTCATCGGAATTCTCATCGAAATAATTCTCATCGAAATTCTTATTAAAATTCACATCGAAATTCTCATTGAAATAATTTTCATCGAAATTCACACCGAAATAATTCTCATCGAAATTCTCACAGAAATGTTCCTTGAAAGCAATCCCATCCAAATTCACATCGAAATAATTTACATCGAAATTCTCATCAAAATTCTGATTGAAATAATTCTCATCGAAATTCCCATCAAAATTCTCATCAAGATTATCATTGAAATACTTTTCATTGAAAGTCTCCATGAAATAAATGTCATCGAAATTCTGATCGCAATTCACATTGAAATTCACATCGGAATATAATAAAAATTTACATCGAAATTCTCATCAAAATTCTGATTAAAATAATTCTCATCGAAATTCTCATTAAAATAATTCTCATGGAAATTCACATCGAAATAATTCTCATCGAAATCAATATCCAAATAATTCTTATCGAAATTCCCACAGAAATAATTCTTATCGAAATTCTCATTAAAATGCTGATCAAAAATCTGATCATAATTCGCATTGAAATTCACGTCGAAATAATTCTCATCGAAATTCTTATCATGGAAATTCTCATCAAAATTCACATCGAAACAATATTCATCGAAATATTCCTTGAAATCCTTGTCATCAAATTCCACATCAAAATAATTAGCATCGAAATTCTCATTCAAATAGTTTTCATCGAAATCCACATCCAAATAATTCTAACCGAAATTGTCATCGAAATTCACATGAAAAATGTAATCGAAATTCACATCTAAATAATTCTCATCAAAATTCACATTAGAATTCTGATCAAAATTCGCATCGAAAGTCACATTAAAATTCACATCGTAATAATTCTCACCGAAATTCACATCGAAATTCTCATTGCAATTTCCATCGAAATTCTCATTGTAATTTCCGACGAAATTCTCATCGAAATGCTCATCGCAATGCTTATCAAAATTCACATCGAAATTCTCATTAAAATAATTCTTATGGAAATTCGTATCCAAATAATTCTTATCAAAATTGTTATCGAAATGCTCATCGAAATTACCATGGAAATAATTCTCATCGAAATTCTCATTAAAATTCTTATCAAAATTCTCATCGAAATTCACATCGAAATAATTCTCATCGAAATTCTTATCATGGAAATTCTCATTGAAATAATTCTCATCAAAATTCACATCGAAAGAATATTCATCGAAATGCTCATCGAAATGTTCCTTGAAATCCTTGTCATCAAAATTCACATCAAAATAATTCTCATCAAAATTAACATCGAAATTCACATCGAAATTCACATAGAAATAATTCTCATCAAAATGCCCATCGAAATTCTCATCAAACTTCACATACATATAATTCTCATCGAAATCCACATCCAAATAATTCTAACCGAAATTGTCATCGAAATTCACATGAAAAATGTAATCAAAATTCACATCTAAATAATTCTCATCGAAATTCACATTAAAATTCTGATCAAAATTCTCATCGAAATTCACATTGAAATTCACATCGAAATTCTCACCGAAATGTTCTTTGAGATAATTGTCATCGAAATTCACATGGAAATAATTCTCATCAAAATTCACGTCGAAATTCTCATCAAAATTCTCATTGTAATTTTCATCGAAATTCTCATCGCAATTCTTATCAAAATTCCCAACGAAATTCTCATTGAAGTCCTAACTTTATTATTATTCATCGAAATTCACATCAAATAGTTTTCATCGAAATTCTCATCATAATACTCATCGACATTCTCATCGAAATGTTCCTTAAAATAATTCTTATCAAAATTCACATCTAAATTCTCCTCCAAATTCTCAGTGTAATTTCCATCCAAATTCTCATTGAAATTCTCATTTTATTAATATTCATCGAAATTCACATCAAATAGTTTTCATCGAAATTCTCACTGAACCTATTGTCATCGAAATTCCTCATCGACATTCTCATCGAAATTTTCCTTCAAATAATTGTCATCGAAATTCACATGGAAATAATTGTCATCAAAATTCACATCAAAATTCTCATTGTAATTTTCATCGAAATTCTCATCAAAATTCTCATTGAAATTCTGATCAAAACTCTCATCGAAATATTACATTGAAATAATACATAATACATTTAAATAATTCTTATCGAAATTCTCAGCAAAATTCACATCGAAATTCTCATTGTAATTTCTATCGAAATTCTCATTGTAATTTCCATCGAAATTCTCATCAAAATTCTCATTGAAATTCTGATCAAAACTCTCATCGAAATATTACATGAAATAATACATAATACATTTAAATAATTCTTATCGAAATTCTCATCGACATTCTTATCGAAATGTTCCTTGAAATAATTATCATCGAAATTCACATCAAAATTCTCATTGAAATTCTCATTGTAATTCCCATCTAAATTCTCATCGAAATTCTCATGAGAATTCTGATCAAAATTGGCAGCAAAATTCTCAGCAAAATTCTCAGCAAAATTGACATCGAAATTCTCATCGACATTCTTATTGTAATTCCCATCTAAATTCTCATCGAAATTCGCATCAGAATTCTGATAAAAATTGTCAGCAAAATTCTCGTCAAAATTCACATCGAAATTCTCATTGAAATTCTTTCCGCAATTTCTATTGAAATTCTAGTAGAAATTGTCATTGAAATAATTCTCATTGAAATTCACATCCAAAGAATTCTCATCCAAATTCACATTAAAATAATTTTCATCGAAATAATTTTTGTTTAATTAAGTCCACTGAGATTCATTTTTTGAAAGAATCCAATGTGGGGATAATCTCGTTTTGGAAGGGATAGTATAAAAGCAAATTTAAGAAACTAATGACTGTAATAATATTTAGACTAATAATTAACACTTATTTCAAATAAGTTTTAAAGACTTACCGGTTGATTTTGTATCCTTTTTAGCGATAGTAAACTTTTTTTTTTGATTGTTTTAATAAAATAATTTTTCTGATAAAATAATTTTTAGGCGTTGCTGAATGTCTTTGAAACTTTCAATTACTTTTTAAAAGTAAAAATAAAATATATGGAAAAAGTAAGAAAAAGTGATTAATTTGTTCCAATAGAAACACAATTTCTAGTGATACAACTTTAAAAATATGAAACTTTTTTAGTTAAAAAAAAATCTTAAGTTGAATCTCCCTGAAATTGTTTCTTTTAAACAAAAAACTTTCTACGTACTTTTTCTTCTCCACAATAAGTAATTTGCATAGGTCGTTAGAGCAATTTAAGAAATTTAAGTTCTTTTCAAAAATAAAATTAAAAACTATAGAAAAAAGTGAGTAAACTTGATTAATTTGCTTCAATATGAGTTCAAGTTCTGGTGATATATCTTTCAAAATATTATAAAATAATTTTCAGACTTTGCTGGAGGTTTTCGAAAAATTCGAGTACTATAAAATCTCACAAAAAAAATTATCGAAAAAGTAAGAAAAAACGAATAATTTTTTCTAATAGAAATACAATTTCTGCTTATATAACTTTCTAAATATTAACAGGCGTAATATTTAGAAACTTTAACTTTTTCAGTTTGGAAAAATTTCAATTATTTTTCAAAAATGCAACTGTTTTATCGAAAAAAAGCAGGAACTGTTTTAAAAAAATTATTATTTCTGATTATTTCTTAATATTTTTTTTAACTAAATAAGAAATTAAATTTTCCAACTATTTTACTTTTAAATATTTTGAAAGAATCATCAAAAATTACGCTCTTATGAAAAAACTTATTCATTATTCCTTATTCCTTACATTTATATAAAAAATATAACAAAAAATTCATGTCTTTTTTATACCAAAAGACCTCAATAAAATTTTAAAATTAGTCTAAAAATCTCTCCTAAAAATAATGAAAAAATGATATTAAAAAGTGAATAATAAAATAAAATGAAGAATTTGAAAAAATTAATAATAAAATAAAAATTAATACAAATAATCAAATAAAAAATAAAAATCTCTATAAAATTCTATCTCCTTTTTGCGACGAAAAAAAAATGTTTAAGGGTCATTTTGGCTCATTAATTGTTGTTAAATCAAATATTTTTTTATACTCAGTGCCAATAATGGACCTTAACAATTATTTTTTTCTGTAAACTATAGAGCTCATTCTCCAATGAAATCGAAGTATTTCAGGTGATGAAAGAATTCTCATTCATTGCAATTATGAGTAAAAAAATTTAAAAATTAATTACACCAATTTCTGAGCCAAAAAAAATTCGTCGCGACCACTAATTATTTTTTTTTTAATCTAAAAAAAAGGGAATTCTTAAATATTTTGTATACTTTCAATGTTCTGAAAATTTGTTTCTTAGTGAGAAAAGTAATTTCGAGGAAGTGAGAAAAGGAGTGTGTGTCTGGCTTCTTGAGCAATATTTCCACGCCCGCGATATAAAGAAATGGATGGAAGCCTTTGGAATAATGCAAAAATAAAAAGAAGTTGTTTTCACAGCGAGTGGCATTTGTTGGAATATTTTTCTCTTCTACTTATAAGAGAAACTTCTCCGAATTTTATGATTGAATTCAAACTTTTTGTATTTTTGCAAACGAATTATAGATGTAATCAAATTAATAATAATTTTTATAATAATAAATTGAGGATCATGAAATGTATTATTTTTCAATTTTAATGATAAATTATTTATTATATTATATTTTCAATTAAAATTATAAGTAAAGTTATAAATAAAAGAACTGTATTATTCTAAATAATTTATTAAGTAATCACTTGAAATTTAAAAATGAAAGTACCTTAATAATTTTCTTTTTTCTAGGAATTTAGGTGAATTTATAAAATTATTATATTTTATTTAAACTAATTTATCCAAAAAAATTTACTAATTTAATTAGAAAAAATTGCAGCACCGAAGATTAGTTGAAAATTGCTAATTCGATAGTGGAAAACTGCTAATTTCTTAGTGAAAAAAAAAGTTGATTTTTTTTAAATTTCACTCTTCATTTTAGAGGGGATGATGTAGAATTATTGTATGAACAATGCGAAAGCTGAAATTTTTATTTTGTAAATAAATGCACCATTACATTTTTCAATGAAAAATATTTTTTTTCACAAGGCACGACTGATAATATCATTTCTGTTTTGAAAATGATAGAAAACTTTTTTTTTCGGAAACCTGATTTTTGACAGGACTTAAGATTTTATAACTCAAAAATTTTTAAACTAAGTCTGATATTTTTAAACTTTCATATTGATAAAAATAGGGGAAAATGTTCATTTTTTTTCAATCTTATATTAATTTGTCCTCTACTCAATATCGTTTGGATTTAATGCGTAGGGATATTTGGGAGGAAATAAATTTGTCATTCATGAAGTTAATTATGGTAATATATTATTATAATATAAACAAATTCACGAATGAAAAATCCCGAAAAATGAAATTCCCTATTAATAATATTTCCAAATAATAAAATTCCCGAACAGTTTATAATATTACCGAATTGGAAAATCCCGATTAATAAAATTCCAGAATTTAAGAAATTAAAATTTTTTTATAAATATTATTAATTTATTAAAAATACAATAATCAAATATTTATATCAAAAATAAATTTTTTTTAGGGTTTGAAGTTTTTCAAATTTATTTTGAATTTAAAACAACAATAATTGAACAAAAATTTCATCCCGAAATATATTTTTTTCAATTATTGTTATTTCAAATTCAAACAATAATTTTAGAAACTTCAATGGTTAAGAATATTTTTTTCGTATAAAAATATTGGATCATTGTATTTTTATTAAATAAATAATATTCATAACAAAAAATGTAAATGTTTAAATTCGGTAACTCTATCAACCAGGAATTTTCCAATTCGGGAATTTTTTATTCGGGAATTTTCTATTTTGAATATTTTATAATTCAGCAATTTTCTGCCGGGAATTTTATTTTTTGGGATTTTTCATTCGCCCTCATTCGATATTATCTGCTAACTAACAATAAATACAGGGGCACTCAGCGCGCCCTTGCGTCTCTGAATTTTTATTTCCTCACATTAAAAGTGTAAACAATTCAAAGATTGAACAAATTTTTAAATATTAGGTTTCAAACAAAGTTGATATAATCAATAATTTTGAATTGAATTTTTTTACCTGGATTTGAATTGGAACATTTTCAAATAAAAAATAATTGAATTTTTAGTGCCTAATTCTAAAATCCAGACCAAAACAGAAAAATTCAGCCCTCTTGGTCGTTGAAAGAGAAATTTTACATTTCAGATCAAATTCAAAAATTAATACTAAAAGGAGCTATTAGTAAATCTTTTCCACAAGAAGAACAGTTTTTTCAGTTATTTTCTTAGTTCCCAAACCGGATGAGAGAAATCGATGAATTCTCAACCTTAAACAATTAAATGACTTCATCGATACTGACCATTTTAAGCTCGAAGATTGTAGAGTAACCTGTAATTTAGTAAGTCTCAATTTTGTATGGGTAAATTAGATCTTGAAGACGCTTATTACATGATTCCCATTAGGAAAAATTACCGGAAATATCTAATGATTAGATTATTCATTTTTTTAGTCTAAAAATCTCTCTTAAATATAATTAAAGAATGATAATGAAAAGTGAATAATGAAATGAAATAAATAATTAAATAAAATTAATAATAAAATAAAATTAAAATTAATACAAATAATGAAATTAAAAGTGGTAAATATCGTTCTTTGGAATCCAGGCATCCTCCTGCCAGCCATCCTCCTGCCAGTCATCCTCCTGCCAGTCATCCTCCTGCCAGGCATCCTCCTGCCAGGCATCCTCCTGCCAGTCATCCTCCTGCCAGTCATGCTCCTGCCAGTCATTCTCCTGCCAGGCATCCTCCTGCCAGTCATCCTCCTGCCATTCATTCTCCTGCCAGTCATTCTCCTGCCAGTCATTCTCCTGCCAGTCACCCTCCTGCCAGTCATTCTCCTGCCAGTCATTCTCCTGCCAGTCACCCTCCTGCCAGTCATTCTCCTGCCAGCCATCCTCCTGCCAGTCATTCTCCTGCCAGTCATCCTCCTGCCAGTCATGCTCCTGCCAGTCATTCTCCTGCCAGGCATCCTCCTGCCAGTCATCCTCCTGCCATTCATTCTCCTGCCAGTCATTCTCCTGACATTCATTCTCCTGCCAGGCATCCTCCTGCCAGATGTAATTCTCCAGACGGGGCTTCTTCTCCAAGGCATCCTCCTCTAAACAAACTCGTGTAAACCGCAATCCTCCACGCATTATTAATTCAATAAAAAATCAAATGTAAGTTTAATACTTTTAAGATCGAAATAAAATCGACTTTCTTATGAACCATTTTATGTACCCAAATCAGAACACAAAAAAACGCACAAATCAAAATAAGATTTCCAACTTTATTCTGGCTCATTAGAGACAAATATAGAACAAAATAAAAAAAAAGGAGAAAAAGGATAGCCACCAAAACCATCTTGCACTCTTTCCTCATTCTTTATCCGTATTTTTTTCTATTGCTAGGGACCAACATGTTTCGAAGTTTATTTATAATTGCTCACCAGAGATCATTCATAGGAAAACGACCATTATGCACAATAAAAACTTATATTAATTCAAATTCCTCTTTGCTTCTTTGGTTTTGAAATCAAAACATACTTTGCCACGAATCTCAAGAATCTTTTTAGGAAAAGCCGAAAAGCCCTATAAATTTTGAACTTGATCAAAACTTCTTTTTGTAATACAGACAATCTCACTTTTTTACTGACTGAATGAAATTCCTGCAAATTTTTTACCGCTTGTCTAATCACATCCACCCCATTTCCATAATTTCTATAAATTTCGCTGAAATCCGTAATTCCAAAAAGAACGTTTAATAGAAATTCAAACAAAAATTGCTGAAGGTTGCAAGGCGACAATATGTTTTTCATGATAAGAGATTATGAAAAAATATATATTTAAACAAAAAACATTTTAATTAAAATTTGGAAAAAATATATTTCAAAAAATAGTATATTATGCACCTAGGGGGAGAAGAGGGACTTTTTCACAAGTCGAAAAAGTGCCTCTCCTCCTTGGCGCATACGCTATTTTTTATAACAAATGGATGATTTCAGACATTTCTCGAAATACAGTCATGTTTTTAGTCCGTATTAGATTTTGAGTGAAGAAGTATGAAATTTATGTTACCTAATTCCAAATTCTCAAAAATCAATGAAAAAATTACCGGAAATTTTTGGTTATTTTAGAGGTTATTTATGGTAACTTACCATAAATTGAGCAAAATTCAATTTAAACATGTCTATAAATTTCGGAAAATTATCGAAATTTTCGGTTATTCATGGTAACTTTTCATTTCCAAAAAATTCTATAAATTTCCAGACATTTATGACAATTTTCTGTAATTTATGGTAATTTTACCCGTAAATATTATAACTTACCATAAATTACCAAAAATTCATTTTTAAAAATTTCCGCAAGTTTATGAAAATTTTCGGTCATTTATGGTAATTTTACCGTTAAATATGATAACTTACCATAAATTACCCAAAATTCAATTTAAACATGTCTATAAATTTCGGAAATTCATCGAAATTTTCGGTCATTCATGGTAACTTTACAGGTAAATATGACAACTCACCATAAATTACCCAAAATTCATTTTTAAAAATTTTCATGAATTTCTGGAAATTTATGAAAATTTGCGGTCATTTATGGTAATTTCACCGGTAAATATGATAACTTACCATAAAATACCCAAAATTCATTCTTTAAAATTTCCGGAAATTTATGCAAAATTTCGGTCATTCATGGTAATTTTACAGGTAAATATGGTAACATACCATAAATAACCCAAAATTCATTTCCATAAATTTCAGGAAATTTATGAAAATTTTCGGTCATTTATGTTAATTTTACCGGTAAATATGATAACTTACCATAAATTATACAAATTCATTTTTAAGAATTTCCATAAATTTCCGGAAATTTATGTAAATTTGCCAACGGCCATGCCACGCTGAAAAAACCAGTTCTCGTCAGATCACTGAAGTTAAGCAGCGTTGGGCGCGGTTAGTACTTGGATCGGTGACCATTCGAGAATACTGTGTGCTGTTGGCATAGTATGGGTGTGGTGAGCCCAAACTTGTAGTTATTTATAACTACAAGAAAACTATCCACCTAGAAACACTACCCGAATCGGGTAGTGACACGCCTACCCTGAAAGGGAAATGGCTTAATGGTATACATACATGCGGTTATTTATGGTAATGTTACCGGCAAATATGATAACTTACCATAAAGTACCCTAAATTCATTTTCAAAAATTTCCGGAAATTTATGCAAAATTTCGGCCATTTATGGTAATTTCACCGGTAAATATGATAACTTACCATAAATTACCCAAAATTCATTTTAAAAATTTTCCGGAAAT
Source organism: Andricus curvator (assembly GCA_932195095.1). NCBI lineage: Eukaryota > Metazoa > Arthropoda > Insecta > Hymenoptera > Cynipidae > Andricus > Andricus curvator. The sequence goes on from CAKNYM010052028.1 coordinate 599,829, forward strand.
TTATGCAAAATTTCGGTCATTCATGGTAATTTTACCGGTAAATATGGTAGCATACCATAAATAACCCAAAATTCATTTCCATAAATTTCCGGAAATTTATGAACATTTTCGGTCATTTATGGTAATTTTGCCGGTAAATATGGTTAAGTTACCATAAATTACCCAAAACTCATTTTCAAAAATTTCCCTAAATTTCCGGAAATTTATGAAAATTTCCGGACATTTTTGGTAATTTTACAGGTACATATAGTAACTTACCATAAATAACCCAAAATTCATTTTTTTAAATTTCCGGAAATGTTTGAAATTCACTTTTCAGTCCCTAGGGAGTAAAAAGTAGAGCTTTATCCCCGCTTCATAGGCATCGAAAAGGGCTGAAATCATGCATGTGTCATGAAAAATTAAATAATGCAAAAAAAAACTAAATAATTTATTTTAAAAATACAGTTGAAGAAAATTGAATAATGCAAAAAATAACTAAATAATTTATAAAAAAACAACTAAAAAATTTACAAATTTTAAAAAAACTCCCGGTCTTAGTGTTTCTCACAATTACATAAATAAAAACATATTTTAAAAAATACTCCTAATAACAAAGCTAGAATTATAAAATAATTGTAAATAATAAAGCTGAAAACTCCCAGATTTGGACGATACCATCAAAGAACCGATTTTAATGTGAAACGCACATTTTATATAATTAACTATGCAAAAATAAATACACAAATTACCAAGCAAAAATTTTCGGAATTGAAAAAATGTATCCACACCGGGGACGTTTTCTCCCTCTGTCCCTTATCTAGCTTCTTTGAAAACGTCCCTGGTGTGATTAGATTTTTCAATTCGGAATTTTTTTACTTGGTAATTTATTTATTTATTTTCGCATAGTTAATTATTTAAAATGTTTGTTTTACATTAAAATCGGTTCTTTAATGGTATCGTCAAAATCTGGGGGTTTTCAGCTTTATTATTTAGAATTTTTTTATAATTCTAGCTTTTTAGTAGGAGTATGTTTAAAAATATGTTTTCATTTGTGTGATTTTGAAAAGCACTGAGACCAAGGTTAAAAAACAATTTTATTGGTTTAAATTTTATCCTTTATAAGTTGAAAATTCATCCTTTTGATTCAGGATTTAACTGTTTGTTTAAAAATTTTTATTTTTTGGTTTGAGCTGAACTGGTTAAAAATTTGCTTTTTTGTTGAAAATAATTGTTTTTTAAATTAAAATTTGTCGAATCCATTTTTGGTTCAATGTTTTTCTGACTGAAAATTAAAATATATGGTTTAAACTTATTCCTTCTTGATTATAAATCCATCCATTTGGTTGAGGATTGAACTATTTTGATGAAAAATCTTTTTTTCGTTTGGTTCAACTGGTTGATAATTCATCTCTTGGTAACAAAAATCATTTAGTATGGTAGAAAAGTCATCTTTCTTCGTTGCAAAGAAACTTTTTTGTCGATACTTCAATTTTTCGGGTTACAGGTTCAACTATTTGGTAGAAAATTCTTGTATTTTGTTGAAAACTCAACTTTTTAGTTTAGGATTTAACTATATGGTTAAAATATGTCTTTTTTGGTTGACCTCAACTGACTGAAAGTACGTTTTTTTTTTTTTGTTAAAAATCAATTCTTGTGAAATTAAAATTTAACGTTTTTTTTTTTTTTTTTTTTTTTTTTTTAGTTCAACTGATTGAAAATTCGTCTTTTGGTAAAAAATTCCTCTTTTATGGTAGAAAAGTCATCTTTCATGGGTGAATATAATTTTTTTTTAATTCAACTGTTCAGGTTAAAAATTCAACTATGTTCTAAAAATTAGTCTTTTTGGTTTGAAAATTCAACTGATTTCGGTTGAATTTTATTCTTTCTTCTTTGAAAATTCGACCATTTGGTTGAAAATGCATTTTTGTATGTTGAAAATTCAATAATTTTGATAGCCATATTTTTTTGTCAAATTTCAAATGTTTTGTTTTCAAGTTGAGAATTCAACTATTTGGGTAAAAGTACAACGATTTTGTCGAGAATGGTTTTTTTTTGCTTGAAGATTCAACTGTTTGGTTGTTAATGCATCTATTTGGTTGTTAATGCCCTTTTTGGATACAAATGAATTTTTGTTGTTGAAAATTCAACTATTGTGTGGAAAAACGATATATTATCCATCTCTGTGTCAATTAATACTATCTTGCGACTATATTTTAACTTGCCATCGAGCTATTGTAAAAATAAATATTCTTACACCAAATTTTGCAACCAATAGCTTCTCCATAAGCCCTAGCGGACCCAGCGAATGGAACGGTCACTATATGGTCACTTTACAACGACGCAATTGCGCAACCATTCCGTTTAGGAGG
>CAKNYM010052029.1:0-45978 GCA_932195095.1 Andricus curvator
ATGGAATAAATGGAATAAATGGAATAAATGGAATAAATGGAATAAATTTTTTTATTTTTAATGGAATTTCCAACCCAATAGTTGCATCTTCAACCAAAAAAGTTGGTTTTCTACAAAAAAAAAAAATTTAAACTACATGGATGAATTTTCAACTAAAAAACATACATTTTTAACAAAGTATAGAATAGTTTATTTTTTGGTTAGAGAAATAAGTTTTTAAGCAAATAAAATGAATTTTCAACTGAACAAATGAATTTTTTACCAAAAAGATTAAATTTGTATGATAAAGAATCTGGATGAGAAATTGAATTCAATTTTTAGTTTGAAACATTAATTTTTATTAAGAAAAAACTATTTTTTAACTAAAGAAATTAAATAAAATACATAAATTTTAACTAAAAAGGTTAATTTTCTACCAAAAAAGACAAACTTTCAACAAAATAGATCAATCTTTAACTAAAAAAGCTAAATTTTCAACAAAAAATAGATTAGTTAAATTTTCAGATAGAGAAATAAGTTTTTATGCAAATGACTTAAATTTTCGTAGAAGTATTTAAATTTTCAAGAAAAAAAATGAATTCTTTACCGAAAAGATCAAATGTCTATAAAAAAATTTCAAAACTAAATTTAGTTCACTTTTTAGTTTAAAAAAATTATTTTCAATAAAAAAACTAATTTTCCACCAAAAGAAAGAATTGTAAGTGGAAAAAATTGTCATTCATATTGAATTCACTGGAATTTTCTCGCTATAATAAGGAAACTTCTGTAAATAATGTACAACGTTCTCAAATAACATAAGATTTTCTGTAAAATCTATAACAAAATGGTAGAAAATGAACCGAGTTCTTTTTCTAAAGAAAGGGTAATTAGTGAGCGCATAGCACGCACAATGTTATAGTATTTTCAAAAGGCTGTGTCTAGTCGTCCCGAAAAATTAGGGGGGTTGGACCAATATTATTTATGTAGCCAATCACAGGGGTGCCTTCCCGCCCCCACCCGAAAATTCGGGACGACTAGCCAAGCTTATGAAAAATATTGCACTAGTCATCCCGAATTTCGGGACGACGAGACGCTGCGTTTTTAAAAAGTAGGCCATGCAAAAATTTAAAATATTGAAAATTATATAATTTAAAGTTTTAAGGTTAGAAAATTTCAAATAAAAAATTATCCAATGTTTTTATTTACTTCCTACAAATTTATAAGCCCGCTTATTAATAAAATGTTACAATAACAAATTTCGATGAAGCGCGGACCAGATGTTTTTTTGTACGGCCCTGACGTACTCGTCCTTTAACTTTATAGCCGAGATTTTTTTCTCGATATTCTAAGTGTTAGCCGTGAGGTTTAGTTGTTAGCGACAGAACGCGTTAAACGTAGCTTAGGTGGTTCGAACCCCGTCACAGCGTTTTCGATTTTTAATAGTGTTAATATCGTTAAAAGCGTGCGACTGTATCGTATGTAATGTATTGTAATTTAATGTAATTGTTTAAGTTAAATTGTGTATATGTACCAACAATATACACGGAAAAAATTTATCCGTGAAGAAGTCACGAACTTGTAGCTAGGTCTCGGATACGAGATAAAAAAATGAAACATTACATCCTTATTTCTATGAGAAATATATGGATAAATTTCGAAGTTTCTTATTTATTTTATATTAATTTATTAAATTCGCAACTCAGAAGATTCGAACCCTCAAAGACTGCTGACTCACCAGTTTCTAAACATAAACCAGGAGTGCGTAAACACGCGCAGCCATCGAGGCCAAACAAAATAGGTATTATAAAATTTCTAGCCACTCATCCGCCGAGCTCAAGGCACACATACGAGCGCACACACGCACCGCGCGTTTGGGAGAGTGTGTGTGTGGGCCACGTACAGGCGAACTTAGTGTCTAGTTCCCAGATTTGTCGGGCAAGCTCGTGAGTGCTCTGAGAATATTTTCCCAATCACTCGTAACATTTTTGTAATTATTCACGTAAACAAGAAGTGATGAACCGTTTTAGAATTTTCACATTGAGTTCGTCAATCTTTCTCAAAGTTCGCAGGTTATTTACGAAAATACATAAATATCCGATGAATTTTTCTCATATCCGAGACCTAGCTACTAGTTCGTGACTTTTTTACGGATAAATTTTTTCCGTGTACTTATGAATTGTATGATGTGTGTAAGCAAGTGTTGTAGTAGTGGATGACCTTCCACAGAATCTGTTTGTAGCAAGAATGTTTTTTTTTTTGCTGGCGCACGAAATTTTACATGACTGGGATGTAGAATTCACATATTTAGAGAGGTAGACTTTGTTGTCTTTGATTGCAACTGTACCTAACAGTTCGACTCATTTTACCTAACTGGTAGGTAATCGACATCTCATTTTACCCAACTGTCAGGTAATCTTTATTATCTAGTTGTATTAATTCTTACTGAATCGCGAATTAAATTATAATTAATTTATATTAATAATTCATATTTTCACATCAAATATTACCCTATTTCATTTTACATAACTGAAAGTGAAATTTTAATATAATGCCGTAATGTCCTCCGTTTACCGAACTAAGTTATGTAAAATTTAACACACAAATATTCTCCGTGTGCAAATGTGCTGGGAGTGTTCGAGTGCATAACTTATTGTTAACATATTAATAATAAATGCCGAAATTACGAAGCACACCGCGAGTTCTTAAACATCGTGCAATCAGCAACGTTCCGTATTTACGTGATCAAAACGAAAGCAACGAAAGTATGTAAATTCAATACTCATTTTATGGTGTATTTAACTGTATTATCTTGTATTGTATTGGATCCAATTTCTAGCCTGAACATTTGATTTCCTCATTTTAGTCAACAAATATTATAATATTTGATATTCTTACGCTCTTTAGCGCTTTTTTTGTAAAATGAGAAGTTGGAATTTTGAAGTTATATTTCGAATTCTACGTGTTATGCAGAAGGCTTCTCTGAACTCGTCGTTCAAGAAACATACTGGATTTCGCAAAGCTCTGAAATTGACAATACAAAAATATTCAAGTAAAGAAATGTTTATGAAGTTCGCCGTAGTAAAAAAGATGCTGGGAAAGGAGATCTTCAAGGATTTTCAATTTTGTACATGTGATCTAGGTAAAAAAATTTCGATTGTACAATTTGAATTATATTACATAGTTACATATGTGCTAATTTTTTACCCTAATTACTTTTAAAATATTTCTTGCTAGATCTTGTTCGAAAAAAATTCGGAGCAACAGAAGAGGAAGTACTGTCCCATATGAGCACTGTTTTATAGAATCCGAACGAATGGGGCGGTAATCGAAAGCAGAGGTCCAAGTAAACATTTTATATTATTTCAAAGTTGTATTCCAAATAAAGTTCAATTCTATTGATTTGGCTTTTTGTTCAATATTGCGGTCATAATTATTTTGAAGCATTTTAATTCCTAATAAAAAATTAATGTGGCTAGACTCCGGTAATTAGTAGGGGCCAGACCGGACGCAGATCGGGCGTTTAATCGGGCTTCTAGACATGGCTCCACTGTGGCTAGGTGTTTCATGATGAGTCTGGCCCTGACTCGATTTCCAGATCTTCAATTCTTCGAAATCATTTCAAGTCCCTCAATCCTTGTGTGTATATTCTTTGAAATTTCATACAAATACAAATTAGAAAATCCTTTAAAATCTCATGAAATTACATCAAATCTGATTATATTCCTTGAAATCTTCTGAAATATTTTGAGTTCTATGAAATCCTTTAATATCCTAAAAAAATCATTAAAAGATAAGGTATAAGGTATAGCTTATTGAGTTCAAAATTGTGCAACTTTTTTGAAGATTCGTTTTTTGGCTTTAAAATTCAACAATTCGGTAAAAATTCAACTATTTTTTTTTAATTTGTATTTCTTATTGAAAATAAATTTTTAAAATTAAAATTTAACTATTCCATTGTTGGTTGCAAATTTATCTTTCTCAGTTAAAAATTCAACTGTTTGATTAAAAGTGTATCTTTTTGGTTGAAAATTCAACAGTTGGGTTGAAAATTAACTTTTTTGTTTAAAATTGATATTGGCGGGTTTGAAATTTCCCACTCTGAAATCCAAAATTTTCTAAGACAATCCCTATCAGTCTTAGGATATTTTAAATCGTTCAGAAGTGGGAGTGGGAACTAGGTAAATCTGTAGAATAAATTTTAGAAGGAAAAAAAAAAATTTCGAAGGCCAGACCTTTGAAATTAACATTTGATTTTATCAGGGGAAAATTCTGCCAAAACAGAAAAACAAAAAACTTTTATGTAAAATTTAGGATAAAGATGGGTTTCTTTCAAGGGATTTGACATAAATTTTTTTCTCGATGACTGACAAGTTTTCGAGTATTTGTGAACTCATTTAAAATTATTCAAACAAGCATTTTTCACGAAAAAGTACCGATGCTCACGAGATCATGAATTGGCACTGTGTATGACAAAATAAAAAACAATAATACTTTGGAATTAATATCTGGGAATGATTTCTCATTTCACTTCATATTTTCCACATTTCATTGTTTTTGTTTTCAAATTCACGTCTTATTTCAGAAGACACTTGAAGTTAACAACAAAAACAATGAGATGTGAAAAATAAGAAGTGAAATGTGGAATTTGAAATCTAAAATTATATACAAAATCGAGTATATTTATAATACCTTTTTCAATAACAGTTTGTGATATCAATATTATAAATATAGATGTAAATAAATATATATAAATATATACATATAATATATTAATATATTATAAATATACCTGAGCTCTTAATAACCCTCGATTATTCTTTCTGTAGTTGGAAATCTAAACATTATAATAACAAATATATTTCCTGGATTTGATAACAATTATCATTTGATTTAGGAAATTAATTAATTGATTAATATTTTATCGTTATTTTACTTGTATTTCAAAGTGCTGATGCAAATAAATTAATGTTTTTTAATTTTTCATATGCAGTGCTTATTCATGACTAATAATAAACTAATACATTATTTTTTTCAAATACAGATTTCATCGAAGGGTTAATAACTCGGATTTTCGGTGCACAGGAGATTGTCAGACTGCATGTGATTGCGAAAGATTGCATATATGTAACTGAAGAATTATGCATTTTGCTATCAGGATCTCATGGATTTTATAAATGAAGCCCTCAGAGGAAAAATGTGACTCAGAGAGTTTTGAGGAAAAACAGTAAAGAAAAAGTTCCGAGGAAAAATAGTAACCGAAAAAGTTCAGAGGAAAAAAGGTAAACAGAATCGCGAGGTGAAAATGTTACTCGGAAATATCCGAGGAAAAACGTTATAGAAAATGTTAAGGGATAAAATGTGATAGAAAAAGTTCCGAGGAAAAACGTTTCATTTGCTATTATAAGTTGAGCACAAAAACACTTTAAAAAAACAACAAGAACGTCAATATCAGGTCCATTCAGCTAGCACCTCCACAATGAAATGTTGCGATTTTTCATAGCTCAGAATTTTGGGATTCTTTAGGGCTCTTGGAATCCGCAAAAAAATTCCCCCGAAACAACCCTAAAGTTCAAAAATCAACCCCCTTCAAAAAATTGGAATTTTTCACTCTATTCCCGGCGTATTTATGGGCTTTTTTTGGGCTCCTCGAAACTACCCACTCCGATTTTTTGGCTCCAACCCTTAACGTTAAAAATCAACCCCTTTCTCATACGCAGATATGACTTTGTCAAAAAATACTTTTTTGAGAATTTGACAGTGTGGATAGAGACTTTGATTTTTGGGCTTCTCGAAAATACCCATGCTGATTTCTGAGCTCCAACCATTGTCGTTAAAGATAACCCCTTGGAACCACGCAGACATGACTTTGTCAAAAAATAATGTTTTTAAGAATTTTAGAGTATCAATAAAGTCTATGATTTTTGGGCTGCTCGAATTTCTCCAATTTTTGGGCTCCAACCCTCAACGGTAGAAATCAACCCCTTGTTGCCACGCAGATACGACTTTGTCAAAAAATAATGTTTTTGAAAATTTTAAAGTATCAATAGAGTCTCTGATTTTTGGGCTCCTCGAAAATACCCACTCCGATTTTTGGGCTCTAATCCTTAACGTTGAAGATCAACCCCTTGGTACCACGCAGATATGAGTGTCAAAAAATAATATTTTTAAGACTTTTGAAGTATTAATAGAGTCTCTAATTTTTGGGCTCCTCGAAAATAAATACTCCGATTTTTCGGCTCCAACACATAACGTTAAAGTTCATCCCCTTGCTATCACGCAGATATGACTCTATCAAAAAATAATCTTCTTGAGAATCTTACAATGTGGTCAGAGCCTCTGATTTTTGGGCGTGTGTGTTTTCAAGGAGCCCAAAAATCAGAGACTCTAGCCACAATAAGGGTTAACGATAAGGGTTGGAGCCCAAGAATCAGAGTGGGTATTTTCGAGAAACCCAAAAATCAAAGACTCTACCTACACTGTAAAATTATCAAAAAGATTATTTTTTGGCAAAGTCATATCTGCGTGGTACAGAGAAGTTGATTTTTAACTTCAAGGGTTGGAGCCCAAAAATCGGAGTGGGTATTTTCGACAAGCCGAAAAATCGGAAACTCTAGCCACATTGCAAAATTCTCAAAAAGATTATTTTTTGACAAACTCATATCTGCGTGGTTCCAGGGGTTGATGTTCAACTGTAAGGGTTGAAGCCCAAAAATCAGAGTGGGTATTTTCGAGGACACTAAAAATTAAATTCTCTATCCACGCTGTAAAATTCTGAAAAAGATTATTTTGACAAAGTCATATCTGCGTGGTACAAAGGGGTTCATTTTTAACTTTAAGGGTTGGTGCAAAAATTCAGCGTGGGTATTTTCGAGGAGCCCAAAAGTCAAAGTCTCTATCCACACTGTAAAATTCTGAAAAAGATTATTTTTTGACAAATTCATATCTGCGTAGCACCAAGGAGTTCATTTTTACCGTCAACTGTTGGAGCCCAAAAATCAAAGTGTGTGTTTGCGAGGAACTCAAAAATCAGAGACTCTATTGATACTTTAAAATTCTTAAAAACATTATTTTTTGACAAAGTTATATCTGCGTGGTACCAAGGGGTTGATTTTTCCCGTGAAGGGTTGGAGCCCAACAATCGAAGTGTGTGTGTTTCGAGGAACCCAAAAATCATAGACTTTATTGATACTTTAAAATTCTTAAAAACATTGTTTTTTTGACAAAGTCATATCTGCGTGGTTCCAGGGGCTTGATTTTTAACTTTAAGGGTTGGAGCCCAAAAATTTAAGTGGGAATCTTCGAGGAGCCTAAAAATCAGAGTCTCTAGCCACATTGTAAAATTCTAAAAAAATTATTTTTTGACAATGCCATATCAGCGTGGTACCAAGGGGTTGATTTTTAGCGTTGAGGGTTGGAGCCCAAAAATCGGAGTGGGTATTTTCGAGGACCCCAAAAATCATAAACTTTATTGATACTTTAAAATTCTTAAAAACATAATTTTTTGACAAAGTCATATCTGCGTGGTTCCAAGGGGTTAATTTTTAACTTTAAGGGTTGGAGCCCAACAATTGAAGTGGGTATCTTCGAGGAGCCCAAAAATCAGAAACTCTAGCCAGAACGTAAAATTTTAAAAAAGATTATTTTTTGACAATGCCATATCTGCGTGGTACCAAGGGGTTGATTTTTAACGTTGAGGTTTGGAGCCCAAAAATCAGAGTGGGTATTTTCCAGGAGCCCAAAAATTATAGACTTTATTGATACTTTAAAATTCTTAAAAACATTATTTTTTGACAAAGTCATGTCTGCGTGGTTCCAAGGGGTTGATCTTTAACGATAAGGGTTGGAGCTTAGAAATCAGCATGGGTATTTTCGAGGAGCCCAAAAATCACAGTCTCTATCCACACTGTCAAATTCTCAAAAAGATTATTTTTTGACAAAGTCATATCTGCGTGGGAGAAAGGGATTGATTTTTAAAGTTAAGGGTTGGAGCCAAAAAATTGGAGTGGGTATTTTCGAGGAGCCCAAAAAAGCCCATAAATACGCCGCGAATAAATTTGTGAAAAATTCAAGTTTTTTGAAGGGGGTTGATTTTTGAATTTAAGGGTTGTTTCAGGGGAATTTTTTTGCGGATTCCAAGAGCGCTAAAGAATCCCAAAATTCTGAGCTATGAAAAATCGCAAACATTCGATTGTGGAGGTGCTAGATTAATGGACCTGATCATATTGACGTTCTTGTTTTCTTAAAGTGTTTTTGTGCTCAGCTTATAATATCAAAAGAAACGTTTTTCCTCGGAACTTTTTCTATCACATTTTATCCCTCAAAATTTTCTATAACGTTTTTCCTCGGATATTTCCGAGTAACATTTTTACCTCGCGATTCTGTTTACCTTTTTTCCACTGGACTTTTTCGGTTACTATTTTTCCTCGGAACTTTTTCTTTACTGTTTTTCCTCAAAACTCTCTGAGTCACATTTTTCCTCTGAGGGCTTCAATTGAATAGATTTTTAAATATTTTATTATAGACATTGCACGAGATTGCGTAGCTCTTACGAAAAAGGTTACAGGAAAATTAGTATAGGTCTAAAATGATTTTCCTATCATTTTCATCAATTGTAGGAAATTCATTAGAGAAAATTATTATATAGAAAAATAATTAATCTAGGATAATCAGCATTTAAGAAAATATTAAAAGAATTAATGCAAAGATCTCTAGAAATCCCTTGAAATTTGTAAAATATTCTAAAATCTTCAAAATAATTGAAGGACCTATAAAATCCCTTTAATTTTGTAACATTCTTTAACATCCCTGGAAAATCTTTAAATCTCTTGAAATTCCTTTCAATCATTTGAAATCACTTAAAATGTTTAAAATCCTTACAGTTTTTTTAATCTATCATGACTCTTAAAGTTTTTAAAATCCGTAAGCATCCCTTGGCAGAAAATTAACTTTATTCATTTAAATTGAATTTATTTAATTATTTTGAAATTCTTTGAATATAGAATAAATTAAACGTATTCTTTTTAAATCCTTAAAGATTCAGAAAAATGTTTTAAATCATGTTAAATTACCCGTGGAGAAATTGCTCAATTTGATCCTGATTCCTGACGTGGCCCCGATCGGGTTAGCCCAATGCGGCCCTGATCATGGCTACTATTGTTGTCCTGGTTGGGGCCACATCGGGCTACCCTCTGTTAATTCATAGTTAGTTTAAAAATTAGAATTAATTGAATTTAAAATTACTCCCTGTCTTAAATAGTGAATATTCAACTAATTTTCATTTCTGTGACTAACCTAAAGTTAATTAGTTAATTTAACTTCTCATATGCAAAGAATATAAGAAACGAGAAAAAACTTTTAAAAAAAGCTTAAATTCATTTAAACAAAATGTCTGAAAATGTATGTTTACGGACGCATTAAATTAGTTAATAAATATACAATTATCAAGTTAGTATTAATTATTTTATGTATTTTTTTAATCTGTTTAGAGTTTATAATTATTTAGATTTGAATTTTCCGCGCTAATCTCGAATGTATTCGATTAGTCTTCCGCTCGATTATTTGGCAACGCGCGGACGAAAGCAGTGATGCCAATGTTGGCGCCTTTTGTTCCTGCGCTTGTGTTCGGGCCGCGCACTGGTTGGCCGCAGTTGGCGCGCAATTCAAAATTGGAATTAAAAACAATTCTTGTAATTTAAATAAATAATTATTGAAAAATGCACAAGAATTTATATATTTTGTACAACTTCTTATTTTAGAAAAAAAAATATATAACACATATATTTCTTAAATAAAAGTTGATTTTCTTTGACTTCCAAAGAATAACTTATATTTCACAAAACATTTAATTTCAGAAATCTAAAATCAGAAGTTGTACAATTTATATACATTCTTGTGCATTTTTCAATAAGTATTTATTTAAATTACAAGAATTGTTTTAAATTCCAATTTTGAATTGCGCACCAACTGCGGCCAACCAGTGCGTGGCCCGAACGCAAGCGCAGTAGCAAAAGGCGCCAACATTGGCATCACTGGAGGAAAGGAAGACAACTTTGTAAAAGTGACGAACAGTAAACAGATAAACAAGTAAAGTCATGTGGATAAATCGCTTTAAACCAGCCCCCTGGAACTCTGAGTTGAAAATGTACAATGTGTTGACGGTGGCCGTGTGGTGGCGCCAGCTATGCAGTTGGCCTATGATCGTTGCAAATGCATGGCAAAATAATAAAATTTAATTTAATAACACATTAAAAGTACATTAATGACAGTGTCAAATAATCGTTGAGTGTTTTAAGTGATCTTTGGGACATTTGTCATCTTCTAAGCGAAAGAAATCTGAGAAAAACTGCTTTCAGATGTAAAAATCTGCATTTATTTACCGATGCTCCAAAATACCCCCAGTGTTAAAATTTTGAATAAAAAATGGCGAAGTGCGTTTGTTTTGACTGTAAATCGTGATACAAAAGTAATCGGGAGCAGGGCAAAGATAACAAAATACAATTTTTCAAAGTGTCAAATGATCCAAATATTATTAAACAATGGAAAATAGCTATTTTAAGGGATGATGTCAAACTGAAGCCTGGTGATGCAGTTTGTTCGTTGCATTTCAACCCAGGAGATATCATCCGAGAAAAGGTTTTTGTACATTAGATTATAAAAAAATGATATCTTAATATATTTTCAGGGTGACAGCTGAACCGGGAAATCACCGGGAATTTTGTGAGACCGGGAAATGGCCGGGAATTTCATGAGACCGGGAAAAACCGGCAAATGACAGTGAATTTATTTTTGACAGGGATTTTTTTTCAAATATTTAGAAAAAAAATCGGTCCAAGTTTGATTTCAACAGTTTTTTAAATAATTAGTTGAATTGTCATGTATTTCAGTTATGATATCATTCAGTTTACAATGCGTAATTCAAAAATCTTTCACTTGAAAATTTTCTATTTTAGATTTAAATTTTTTAATTATAGAAGCATTTGACATCGAAAATTTTGGATAAAAAATTTTTCTAGTTGATCAACTGTGAATATAAATTATAATGATTTTTAAAATTGAACTGTGCATTAAGAATTAGCAAGTGAATAATAATTAATTTTACAAGGCGATTCGAAATCAGTTCAAAATTTAAGACTTTCCAGAATTAACGTGAGATTAAACTGTTCAAATTGGAAAGTCTTAGTAGTTAAACAACTGGAAACGCATGATTGAAACTTTATGAACTATTTAAAATTCTAAAATAACTTCAAAACAATATATCCATACTTAAAGACTTTTTATAAAAATTTAAAAATATTTTTTTAGTCTAAAATTTGAAACTTTAGAATTTGAAATTTTTTAATTAGGAAAAATAACAATTTTGCTTAATATTTAGAATTTTTCGACTGTTCATTTAAAATCCATAATTGTAAATCAAATATTCAAAATGAAACAAAAAAAATAAACTTTGAAAGTCACAATTTTAATTGTTCTATTTCAAAAAATTTAATTTGCAAGTAAAATTGTTGAATTTTGATGTATAATAAATATTGAACACCTATTATTATTATTCCTAGAAAAAATTCAAGTAAGTTGAATTTAGTTTCAATTTAAAATTTGAAATGATTTCGAATAATTTAAACAAAGTGTGTACGTACACTGACAAAATTTGGTTATTCGTATCGTAATTTCGGTGCAAATAGCCCACGGTTTAAATTGAAAACAAAATATAGATTTGTGCAGGTTTCGAACAAAAAATGTAGAAGATTTTTAAGAATTGTAAAAGGCTTCAAAATAATAAAAAACCTTTTCTTAAGATTCCTAGGAAAATTGAAAAGGACTTTATTTTGGAAAATTAATTTTAAGAGAATATTTAAAAAGATTGAAAAAGATTTCTGAAATTGTTACAAATGAATCTGGAAGATTTTAAGGAAATATTTTTAATTTTGCAGGATTTAAACAAAATTTTGGGAAGAATCCGAATCATTTTGAAAGATGTTTAGAAGGACTTATTTAAGACATTTAATAAAATCTGTTAAAATATTTAATATTTTATATACTAGATACAAATTATTTAGAAAGAAAATACTTGTATACAAATACTAAGAGGCATAAGAAATTTATATATAGTTATACATATATAAAATTGATTATTTTCTGTTAAAAAATTGTTATTAATTTGTTGCTGCGGTGAAAGCATATGTATGTTTAATACTTAACTTTCACCAAAAACTTATGTATGTATGAAAAAATGTTTCATTCTATAACTTAGGTATTATTTTAATAATTTTACCTACCCTCTCTCTAAGAAGTTGATTAAAATACATAATTTGTTTATTAAAATATTTGAAAATCCGAAATGAATTTAAATTAATAAATAAATAAAGTAAATGTTATATTATATATTATATAATGTAATAAGAAATATTATATTATATAGTATATAATATAATAAAAAATATTATAAAATTTAGACTATTTTCTTTTCGGATATTTAAAAATTACACAAATAATTATATGTCTGATTTAATTGCGCACGAATAATAATTTGTTGTAGTTAGTAGGAATGCATTGGGATTTACGTCTAAAAGCAGTAAATTTTACTATTTTTGCAAATTATTTTCAACTCAAAAGATTAAAAAAGTCTTAAAGATCATTATATTTTACCCAGAACTATCACAAAATGATTTTTATTTAAAAAACTTTTCTTTTTTAACACTTTCGCCATGCATTATTTGAATTCTAGGCCAACTGCATAGCTGGCGCCACCACACGGCGACCGTCAACTCTCATGACAATATTTTCCGCAGGCCTCCACAGAGAAGTGGCATGGGGCTGCTTTAAACAATTCTCAATTCACCTCGTTGATCATTTACGCATAGTTTTTAGACCGGGGTGAGGTGTTGATATCAACCTAGAATTATCCAGCTCGCTAAGATTACCGACAGTGAACTTCGAGAAAGCGTCGACTACTTTTTGGCATTATAACCTCACTTTTTTATTCTTTGCTCCACGTGCCAAAAAACTTTTCAATCAAGTTGTCGAATTTTCAAACAAAAAAGATTAAAGTTCAATCAAATATTAGAATTTTCAAGAAGAAAAACAAATTTTTTAGAAAGCAGTTGATTCTTGATCAAAAAATTTTATTTACATCCAAAAAAGCAAACTTTTCTACAATGAAAGCTGATTTTTCAACAAAAGAGTAAAGTTTTTAAGCTGAAAAGTCTAATATTATAGAAAACAGTGATTTTAAAATAAATAAATAAATTTTCATCAGAAAAGATCATTTTCAATAAAAAAGATAAATTTTCAACAAGCTAGTTGTATTATCAACCAAAAAGTTGAACTTTCAACAAACGAGAATAATTTTATACCCACAAGAATATGACTTTTCAACAAAATATATAAATTTTTAACAAGATGGTTGAATTATCAACCAAAAAGTTGAACTTTCAATAAATAAGAATAATTTTCTACCCAAAAAGACGACTTTTCAACCAAATTCTTAAATTTCCTACCAAATAGTCGAATTTTTATCTCATAAACTGAAAATAGAATAGTTAAATTTTCAAATAAAAACTCTGATGAAAAATTAACTTTAGACAAAAATACCAATTTTCGACCAAATTCTTACGTTTTTAACCAAAAAGGATAAATTTTCGACCAAGAAGATTAATGTTCTATCAAAAAAGATGAATTTTTAACAAAATACATGAATCTAAAGACAAGTTTCAGAATATTTTTCAAAATATTTATATCATGTTTAATATTCTTAATTAATTGTTTGCTTCTTTATTAAGTAAATTATATTTTAATAATATTCTTATAAATAAAAATTAGAAGGGGCCTGCTCAGGGCCCTCCTTATGATCGGGCCTTCCTTATGGATACCCCAGTCAGGCCCTGATCGGATTAGGCGTTTCATTTCGAGTCTGGCCCTAACTGGGATACCCGATTGGAGCCAGATTTTTCCAGGTCTGGCCCCGACCAGGGCCAGTCTGAAATTTCTGCACGGGTATTTGAAATATTTTAAAATTCCTTGACTTATTTTCTTTGGAACTCGTAAAAATCCATTACAATATGTATGCATTAGTAACTTGAAATCTCTTGAGGAAAATGTAATTGAACTTATTCATTATATTTCTCTAAAAAAAAACCTTCATCTCCTTGGAAATTTTTTAAATCCCTATAAATGTCTAGAACAGCTGAAAGTCCCCTGAGATTTTATTTCATTTTATTTATTTTCCAAATTTTCCTAAAAACCTCTTGAAATCTTCGAAAATCCTACAAAATTCTTTTAAACCATTAACAATTTTTTTATACTCTTAAAATTCTTTGCAATTCCCTAAAATCCCTTCAAATCTTTTGCTTGAAAATCATAAAAATCCACCTTGCATATAAATTAAATTCAACTTATTCCTAAAATTTTTCTAAAAAACAGTTCAAATGCTCAAAAATCTTTTAAATCTGTTACAATCCTTGGCGATTCAATAAAATGCTTCAAATCTTGTGAAATTCCTTAAAATACTTTAAAAGTCCTTGAATCTATTTCTTTGGAAATCGTAAAAAGCCATTAAAATAAGAAGAAATCATTTGAAATCTCTTAAAAATAAATTAAATTGAATTGATTCATTAAATTTCTCTAAACAAAACGTTCATTTCCTTGGAAATCCTTAGATATCTTTGGAATCGCTAGGAATCCTCTGAGATTTCATTTAATATTATTTATTTACCCAAATTTCTCAAAATCCCTTGAAATCTTTGAAAATCCTACAAAATTCTTTTGAATCTCTTAATATTTTTTCAATCTCTTGAAATCCTTTGGAACCCCTTAAATCATTCCTTTGAAAATCGTAAAAATTCACTAAAATAAGTAGAATTCATTCAAAATTCCTTGAATATAAAATAAATTAAACGTATTCATTAAATTCATCCTTGAAAAATGTGAAAATCGCTAGAAATCCTTGAAGATTCAGCAAAATTTTTTAGATCTTGTAAAATGGCCTGAAACACCTCATCCCTTGAGATCTTTGGAATCACTAGGAAACCCTTGGAATTTCATTCTGTAGAAATCATTTGAAATCTCTTAAATATAAATAAATTTAAACTTATTTATCAAATTTCTCTAAAAAAAAAACAGTTTAAATCCCTAGAAATATTTGAAATCCGTTGAAATCCTTTGAATCCATTGAAGTTCCTTAACATCTTTCAAAATATCCTCAAATCTTTGGGCATACCTTGAAATATTTGAAAATCTTTTCAAATCTTTGAAATCGTTTCAAGTCCCTTAATGCTTGTGAACATATTCTTTAAAATTTCATTCAAATATTATAAAATCCTTTGAAATCTCGCGAAATTACAACAAATCTGATGACATCGTTTAATTCTCTTAAAAGATTTTAAGTTCCATGAAATCCTTCAATATCCTAGAAAATTGATTGAAATACCATATTGAGAGCCTATAAAATCCTTGAAAATTAGTGAAATCCTCGAAAATCTGATAAAATTCCCTGAAATCCATTGCACTACTTTTAAAATATAATTTATCCTGTCCCAAAAAGCTGATACTTAATTTATGGATGGGCTTTCACAAATAGTACAATTCAACTCTACGAACATTATAATGAATAAATATAAAAATTCTCATTGGATAAAATTAAAGCATGATAATTTACACAGTAAATTACGAAATTTCTTATCTTCTTTTGCATTGAAAAAGATGGAAGGAGAATAATAAAAGATTGTGAAATTAAAAGGAATTTTCACCATCACTACTAAATGTTTGAAGAAGTCGATTAGCACAAGCAGTATAATTCTTTTCTAGATTTCAATCAAATTGCTGCTTCCATTTTATTAGATGTAAATTTTGACAAGTCAACTGATACGTTTCTCCATATTTTACAATATAGCATTCATACTTGGGAAACCATCTTGGATCAATAAAAGTTAATTTACTCATTTTCACAAGTATTCTTATAAATTATGACTAATAAATTTAAGAATTTCATAAAGCGAATGTAATGTAGGTATTGATTTACACGGATGCAGTAAAAAATATAATATCAAGGTACAATGAAAAATGTGAAACTCGAATTTAGGGGTCATATTCCATCATTTATCATTATTTAGCGAAATCATTGAGCAATTTTGACCAGAAGGTTTAAAAATAGTTGAATGTTTAACCATAGTAAATAAAAATTGGTTTCATTTCCAAAATATTTTTGCTGAAGAAATGATATGCATCTTTTTGGGTTTGAAAGTGACTTAATAACACGTATGTACCTGTTTCAGTGGGGCAAGGTCTTGGTATGTGGTCCAGGAGATAACGTCTGTAGTATATATATCTTTGTATTCACCATAAAGAAAAATCAGAATATTCCTTAGTTTCTCTGTGAACCAAATTCTTCATTCTGAACAGTAATCAGTTTTTAATCTACTTGGAAAAAATGAAAATTGTGTATAATCCGGTTTTCACATTGGTGGTCATCCTCAATTCTATTGGTGAATATAATTATAATATGTATACATCTATTAATGAAGCTATAGAATTAAAGTGCGAAGTGAAAGACGCCCGGATAAATTCGGAATTTGTTTGATAATTTCGAATTAACATTATTGCTCTCTTACTGATGCCAATTTTAGATTTTTATTATTAACTTTTTAAAAGAGAGGAAGAGGATGAGCTAAGTTGGAAAATGTGTACTTCCAAATTCCTACAGTCTAGACCATTTAAATATATTAACACAAAAATTCAACTTCTAAATTTTTTTAACTTGAAAGACGTAGGTATTTTAATGCTTAGATGATAAATCAAAAAATAAATCAATTTCTTATTTTATTTATATCACGGTGAATTCCAAATGATTTATTTGATCCTGAAATTGGATTAAAATTATATGCTACGTTTTTATGCAGATTTCAAATTTTTGTTTTATCCGAAAATTGCACATCAGAATTTTCTACATTAAAAAAAAAATCATTAAGTTTCGACGAATCCGCGAACTGGGTAAATATAAAGAAACACTTTGTGAAGATTAAAAATATATATTTTCCAGAGCCATAGATTGGTACCAGTGCATACTACAGAAACACTCTCAGAAAGAAGAAAATTAATTTCCAGAGTTGAATACAAATCACTTTCGGATGAAAATTTAATTATTTTGTGAAAAATCAAAAGTTTTGTCAGATAATTAGGGTTTCTTAGCCCCGGGCATACAAAAGGGCATAAGCGCTGAGTTTGAAATTCCAGAAGGGAACGAATCAATTAAGTTTTTGTTTAAGGAAAATAATTTCAAAAAATAATTTTTAAACAATTTTTTCAAACATAAGTAAAATTTTTTTTTCTTTCTTTCCAAACTACATATTTTTTTCATAAGATTTAAAAAGAAAAAATTTCCAAAGATTATTTTTTCATAAAATTTTGTTACATAATTTTTTTGTCAAAAAATTTTGTTACATAATTTTTTTTCAAAATATTTTTTTCTCAATAAAATTTTTTTCAGACACTTTCGCAAATTTTATTCATACAATTTTTTTTTTTTTAACTTTTTTCATACATTTCTTAGATAATTGAAAAAAAAATTGTTCACAAAATTAAAAAAATATTTTGTTTAAGTTTCTGTGAGGACTTAAATTAACGTCTTATTATTCTTTGTTTTTGAAAATTCAACTATTTGAATGAAAATTAAGTTTTCTGTTGAAAATTCATTGCCTTTTTGCTTGAAAATACAACAATTTGCTTGGCATTTTTTTCTGCGTTGAATGATAATTCTTTCTTGGTTAAAAATAAAACTCTTTTGTTGAAAATTCGTACTTTTGGTTTAGAAATTCAACTCTTCTGGTCGAAGTTTCACCTTTTTTTGTTGAAAATGCAACTGTTTGTTTAAAGATTAATCTGTTTTGTTTGATCATTTAATTTATATATATATATATATATATATATATATATATTAATATATATATTTGGTTGAAAATTCAACTTATTGTTCGGAAGTTGAACTTCTTTGTTAAAAATTCAATTTTTTACATATTCTCATCCTATAATGAGAAGGTATTGGATTTGTGTAAAATTTGCTCCCCCCCCCTGATTTTGACAAATTTCCACGTTTTGAGACCCCCTGAATCCTAAAAACAGGGTTTTACGAATGTGTCTGTCTGTTTGTTTGTATGTATGTCTGTAGATTTTTAGTTGTGTAGCACGATAACTTTCGAAATAATTGACAGATTGGATTGAGCTTTGGTATGCTCTTCAAGTGTCCTACAATGAAGGTCCAGTTCGTTATCCAGCCATTTTGGATAAAAATTCAAAAAGTGAGCACATTTTGAAAAATTTTGAGACCATTTTTTTCAATATTTAAAAATTCTATATATGGTCATTCGTAGTACTCAAAAAGACGAACAATTTACCCCAATGACTTTTTCATTAAAAAAAAAAATTACCAGAGTTATAGCATTTTCAAAATTCCAAAAAACAAACGAAAATGAACATTTTTAGCCAAAAAACGCACGATATGAAAACAAACCAAGAGAAGGAAAATGTTGCGTTTTTTGTCATAACAACTTTTAGAATTTTTTGAAAAATCAAAAATTCAAATTTTGATCGCACAAAAAATAATGAAAAATAAAAAATTCCATTTTGCGCTCAAACTATGCAAGATATAAAAAAATTCAAAAACGAAAATTGTGCATATAAAAAAGATCTACTTCGTAGTTTTTGTTTTATTCATAAAAAATAGCATGAAAAATAAAAAAATAAAATCTTTGGAAAAACGACGCAAGGTACGTAAAAAGATGAATAGACAAAAAATGTGCATTCAAAAAATATCTACAAATTTTGTTAGCAATCACGTTTTGATAAGATGCATAGTTTTTGTTTTATTCATAGAAAATAAAATTTTGAAAAATAAAAGAATTAAATTTTTGGACAAACGACACAAGCTATGAAAAGAATGAATCGACAAAAGTTGCTCAGACAAAAAGGAACTATACAAATTTGTCATAAATAATTTTTTTAAAGAAGCGTAGTTTTTGTTTTGATCGTAAAAAATAGCATTAAAAATAAAAAAATTAAATTTTTTAAAAAAAGACACAAGAGACGAAAAAAATTAATAGACAAAAGCTGTTCAACCAAAAAAGATCAATAAATTTGTTGAAAACTTTTGTTATAAAATTTTTCTTTGAACCACTTTACGCCAGGATGCGTATTTTTGGTTCAAATCGTAAAAATAACATTAAAACTAAAGAAATGAAATATATGGAAAAATGACGCAAGTTGCAATAAAATGTTTAATAACAAAATTGTTTTTTTAGGATGCGCATTTTTTTCAATTATAAAAACAAGACAATGCAAATACGTTTGTTTCAATACCAATGCATATTATGAATTTTAATAATATAAATTTATTGAAATGATGCATTTTTCATTGTCGTTGAGGATAACATTTAATGCAAAATAAGAAAAAAGTATTAAAGTAATCATGATAAATAAAACTTGTACTTTATTTTGCAATATCTGAATTGGCAATCCCAGGCTGAGGCACAGAAATAAATTTAATATACATTTGATATAATAGAGTTGAACCTAATGTAGAAAAGTTCGCATTTTTGACAAAATCGAGTACGAAGGACGAGACACATGATGAGAATGTGTTCGCTAAAGCCCAAGAAGCTTTAACAAAAGAGAATTCACAATCACCAAATTACAGTTGTCGATGCTTTGTCCTTTAACTTTAAAAAGTCTGTGCAAAAATATTAGGGAAGTACATAGACAGAGCGCGCAGCGCGAGGTAAATACATTATCGAGCGCGAAGCGCTAGAACCAACAGTCATATTTTCATGTTTTCAATTGAAAATTAATTTTTCATCTGAAACTTTAACTGTTTCATTTTTGGTTGCAAATTTATCTTTATTAGTTGAAACTGCAACTATTTTGTAGGAAATTTGTATTTTCGGCTCGAGAATTCAACAATTTGATAGAAAATTCAACTATTTGTTCAAAAGTTGAAGAACTTCGTTCACAGTTTTTTCAGTTGAAGATTCATAATTTTATTTAAAAATTCATTAACTGGGTTAAAAATTTCAATATTTTCTTCAAAATTCGTTTTCTTGTTTGGAAATTAATTTTTTTTTCACGAAAAATTTAACTATTCCATTTTTGATTAAAACATTTTTTAAGTTGAAAATGCAACTATTTGGTTGTAAATACAACTATTTGGTTAAAAGTTGAATAAATTTGTTCAAAGTTATTTTTTTTTCATTTAAAGATTCATTGATTTGTAACTATTTTTTAGGAAATTTGTATTTTCGGCTGGAAAATTCAACAATTTTGTAGAAAATTCAACTATTTGTTCGAAAGTTGAAGAACTTCGTTAAAAATTCTTTTCAGTTGAAGATTCATAATTTTAGTTAAAAATTCATTAACTTGGTTGAAAATTTCATTATTTTCTTCAAAATTCGTTTTCTTCTTTGAAAATTAATTTTGTTACGGAAAATTTAATTATTCCATTTTTGATTAGAACATTTTTTTAATTGAAAATTCAACTATTTTGTTGAAAATACAACTACTTGTTTCAAAGTTGAATAAATTTGTTAAAAATTATTCTTTTTTCCAGGTAAAAATTCATAATTTTAGTTGAAAATTCATTGATTTGTTAGAAAATTTAATTATTTTGTTTGAAAATTCGTTATTTTGGTTGAAAATTATTTTTTTAAATGGGAAATTTACCTATTACATTTTTTATTGAAAATTTACTTTTCTAGTTGAAAATTCATGTATTTTATTACAAATTCACCATTTTTTGTTAAAAGTGTAACTATTCGGTTAAAAATTAATGTATTTTGATCAAAATTAGTCTTTTTTTGTAGAAAATAAATTTTTTGGTTACAAATGCAACTGTTTGGTTGAAATTAATCTGTTTTAGTTGAGGACTCAAGTACTTTGTTTAAAATTCGCCTTTTTGGTTAAAATCAACTGTTTTTCATGTAACATTAAAATCTTTGTGGTTAAAATATCTAATATTACATTTTTTGTTTAAAATTCATCTTTCTAGGTTGAAAATTCAAATTCTTGGTTGAAAGTTCACCTACTTACTTAAAAATAATTTCTTTGGTTAAAGATTAACAAATTTAGTTGAAAATTCATCTCTTTAGTTGAAAATTAAACAACTTTGTTGAAGTTTTGTTTTTTGGCTTTAAAATTCAAGAATTTGGTAACAAATTCAACTTTTTTTTTAATTTGTAGTTTTGATTGAAAATAAACCTTTTTAGATGAAAATTTAACTATTTGGTTGAAAATACAACTAGTTGTTTGAAAATTGAATAAATTTGTTAAAAATTATACTTTTTCAGTTACAGATTCATAATATTAGTTGAAAATTCATTGCTTTATCTATGTTTAGTGAATGGAATATTATATTTTATACATATATTATACATACTTATATGAATCGACTTCATTAATTCATTGCTTTGTTAGAAAATTTAATTAATTTGTTTGAAATTCGTTTTTTTGGTTGAAAATTAATTCTTTTAATGGGAAATTTACCTATTACATTTTTTATTGAAAATTTATTTTTTAGCTGAAAATTCATGTATTTTATTACAAATTTACAATTTTTGGTTAAAAGTGTAACTACTTGGTTAAAAATTAATGTATTTTGATCAAAATTAGTCTTTTTTGGTAGAAAATAATTTTTTTGGTTAAAAATGCAACTATTTGGTTGAAATTAATCTGTTTTAGTTGAGGATTCAAGTACTTTGTTGAAATTTTGCCTTTTTGGAAAAAATTAACTGTTCTTAATGTAAAATTAAAATATCAAATATTACATTTTTCTTTAAAATTCATCTTACTAGTTTGAAAATTGAACTTCTTGGTTGAAAGTTTAACTACTTTCTTAAAAATAATTTCTTTGGTTAAAGATTAACAATTTTAGTTGGAAATTCTCTCTTTTTGAAAAATCTCCTCAGTTGAACAGTATGCAACTTTGTTGAAGTTTTGTTTTTTGGGCTTTAAAATTCCAAAATTTGGTAAAAAATTCAACCATTTTTTTTTTAAATTTGTATTTTTGATTGAAAATAATTTTTTTTAGATGAAAATTTAACTATCTCATTTTTGGTTGCAAATTTATCTGTTTTAATTGAAAATTAGCAATTTGACAACAAATTTATCTTTTTTATTGGAGAATTCAACCATTTGGTTAAAAATTCGTGCATTTTGTTGATAGCTCGTTTTGTTTGGTAGAAAATTAATCTTCTTTTCGTTGAAAGTAGAATTCTTTTTCGATGAAGAGACTACTATTATGTTTTTGGTTGAGAATAAATGTCTTTTTTTTTAATATTATCTGGATGAGAATTTAAATATTTGGTTGAGAATTTAATCATTTTGCTAGAAAGTCATATTTTTGGTTGAATATTCCACTGTTGGGTTGAAAATGAACTTGTTTATTGAAAATTCATATTCGCAAGTTAAAAACTTCTCATCCTGGAATCCGAAATTTTGGGAGACATTCCCTTTTTGTGCTAGGATATTTTAATTTATTCAGAAGTGGGAGTGAGAACTAGGTAAATTTGTAGAATCACTTATAGAAAAAAAAAATTAATTTCCAGGGCCAGATTGAGGATTTAATTTGCATGCATAGACAAACATGATTTGGTATTGACATCCCTGCTTGACTTGTACAAATAATGTGTCGTTCATAACCAACCTTTGACTTTCAATAAAAAGTATAACAACTGCCACTCGACAGATATTAATGAAATTGTGTAAAAATTAATTTTGGATTGGGCTACAAAATCCTTCAAACCCTAAAAAGACCCTGGACTATGGTAGTCCAAAAATTGTCTTTATCTGGGGAAATATCAGTTTTCAGAAAAATTGAGAAAACAAATAATTTTTATTAAATCCATATAAATTAAGTTTCAGTCTTTTCTTAAAACTGTTCAAGGAATAATTTCCATCCAATAGTTTTTATTTTTGACACCCGCAAAACTCCTTTGTATTCTGCCCGGAAAATGCTGCCAAAAATGAAAAAAAGAAGAATTTTATGTGAAATTTATGCTAAAGATGGGTTTCTTTGAAGGATTTCGACATAATTTTTTTTCGATGACCGACAATTTCTCAAGTATTTTTGAACTCATTTTAGATCGCTCAAACTACGATTTTTCACGAAAAAATACTGATGCTCACGAGATCATGAATTGGCACTGTGTATGACAAAAAAAAACAATGATATTTTTGAATTAATATCTGGGAATGATTTCTCATTTCACTTCATATTTTTCACGTTTCATTGTTTTTGTTTTCAAATTCACGTCTTATTTCAGAGGTCACTTGATGTTAGCTTCGACATTCTATATGAAATTAACACCAAAAACAGTGACATGTGAAAAATGAATACCGCTACGAAGTACTATGGATATATTCACCACGGGTGTATTTATTTGTGCTCATTTTATGGGCATTTTGTTTCGTCATAGGTACCAAAAGAATTTGCTTCCTCATGGATGCAGTCTTTTCTCAAAAAAAAATTTAAAAAACCGATAGTTTCAATATTTTTCAAGCTTATGTTTCCGCTTGCCGAAAATCTTATTTTCCGGAAATCATAGAACCCGCTAAAATGTCAATTGATGTGTTCTGTTACAATGAACAACTTTTGAACTTACGGTAGTATTATATTCCAAATTAAAACCGAAGTTTCTTCATAGAAACAATCTAACTTTTTTTCTAAACTTTCTAAGTAATTAATTAATCAAGAATGGTCATCGAAAGTTTGTCAATAGATCAAAACACGCGTCTCTAAGACGCGAACAATTACATGAAATACAGTACTGTTATATTCCCAATATGAAAAAAATCCACTTATAAACAAGGTAAATAATTTTGTTAACAATTTAAAAAAGATATTGGAAGGTTATGGTAGGTCATGAGAGGTTCTTAATTTGGGCAATTGATCCGTCTCGAAGATGCGAACTAACGCGTGCAGAAATCGCCATATATTATCCCGATTACCGATCTGGCCCTGATCAGTTTAGTATCTTCGGGGCCAGATCGGGATAATTCCATGGCCCAGACCCGAGCCAGACCGGTTCAAGTATTGCAACGCCACCTAGTTCGAAGTTTGGGAACTTGCCTTGCTGTCAAATGAAGTGTGTTATTGTTGATAAAATTCATGTTTATTATCTGAGTTTAAGTGTATAATGCAATAAACAATATGCCAAAGCCTAGTACACGACGAGTTCGAAAGCATCGCGCGTTAGCTGCTTTAGACAATTTTCGTTATGTGAACGAGGGTAAGTAAATCGTTAAATCGTATTGATTGAATCGAAACTTAACCTCAAAATTGAAATTCATTTGAAAACGTATTATAAATTGTATATTTTTAAGAGATTTTGAGTTTGCTTCAAAGTTACACAAATAAAAAAAATGTATATAAATTTTAAACCAAGTTATTGATTATATATTGAAAATTATGTATATATTGATGCAGATGATGAAGAAGAAAGTGGAATGCAACCCGAAATGCAAGTTCCAGGAATTTTAGAAGATCAAAGTAACGTGTTTTGGTTTTTGATTTAATTAAAAGATAAAGTATAGTATCTATAACACTAAAAATGAACTTATAAATATTCAGGATTGTAAGTATCAGAAATTCAGTTTTCTTCGACATAAACTAAAAATTTTATTTCATTCTTATTTTATTTTACCGACGATGTTAGAGCTAAATTTAGAGTTAAATTTATTATTTTTAAAGAAAAATGGTCATAGTTAAGTCATTCTTATCTTGTAGTTTCAGTTTGTAGCAATAATTCAGATATTTTATATTAATTAAATAGTTATTTTGATGATTTCGAAAATTTGAAGCACAGTAACATTTTTTTCAATTCAACATTCAGAATTTTAAGCTTATACTTTTAAAAATATGTCACTGGTTACATATTTTAAAGCGTTTTAATTGGAATTTTCCAAAAACTTGAAATTTCAATATTTTTCGAAAATACCCCATTTCAACTCAGAATGAAATTTCTTTTGAGAAATTCCCGGCTCCAATCCAGAATTTGAATTCTTTTCGAAGTTTCCCGTTCTAGGTGAGATGCTATTAATATTAAAAAATTCCCTGTTCCAATTCTGAATTTTAATTCTTTTCGAAAATTACCCGTTTCAACTAAGAATTAAGTTTTGTTTGAAAAGTGCCCTGTTCCAATGCAGGCTTTTAAGTTTTTTCTAAAATTTCCAATTCCAGCTCAAAATTGATTAAAATTGGAATATTTCCTGTTCCAGCTTAGAATTTGTTTAAATTTGAAAATTCCGTTTCAACCCAGAATTAGAATTCTTTTGAAAAATCCCCTGTTACAGTCCAGAATTTTAATTCTTTTTGAAAATGTCCAATTATAGCTCAAAATTGGTTGAAATTTAAATACTCCCTGTTCCAACTCAAAATTTATTCAAATTTGAAAATTCCGTTCCAACTCAGAATTAGCATTCTTTTGAAAAATTCCTTGTTCTAGTCCAGAATTTTAATTCTTTTTGCGAATTACCCGTTTCGACTCAAAACTAGAATTATTTTTAAGAAATTCCCGCCAAGGACTGTGGCGGACATTGTGAATAACGAAGTCAAAAAGACTAAAAAATGTATTGAGTTTGTTTTTGCGTTAATATTTGGTACTTGAATAAAAAATATAGTTCACTTTATTAATTTTTCTTGTTATAAAATTATTATTATAAACAGAATTATAAGAAATTATAAATTTCAAAAATGGCTCTTAACGGGAAATTGGTCGGGGCCACGTCGGGTACCGATAGGGCGTTTCATCAGCGATCGGGCCCAGGTCCGTTTTCCAGATCTGGGCCAGATTTGGCCTGGTCTGGGCCTGGTCTGGACCATAGCAAAATTTCTACACGGGAATATATCGTAAACATTACTGTTGTTTTCACAACATTGAAAAATTTTCCTTCATATCAAGAAGATAAACAATATATTTTTTTAGTTTATAAATCGGCATTGCCTAGATGCTGCTGATGCCGGCAGTCTATCCACGCCGTATAAATATGCGTGAGCTCTTCATGCTCCCACGAATATTTTTCCTGCAGTTAAAAATCTAAACATTATTATTATAAATGTATTTCTTTAATTCGATAAAAATTATAATTTAATTTAGGAAATTATTTTATTGGTTATTATTTACTAATTATTTTACTTTTATTCCCAGGTGCTGATTTAAATAAATGAATTTTTTTTAATTTGTTATACACAGTGTCTATTCATGACTAATAATAAACAAATAAATTATTTTCATAAAATGCAGATTCCATCGAGGGGTCAATTTCTCGGATTTTCGGTGCACAGGAGATTGCAAGATTTTTAAAGACATGAATTGGATAGAAAACTGCTATTTTGCATTTTTTGGGGCATCTTCCCGGCACAATTAAAGGGGTTTGTGTGTGTCAAAATTAAAAACTATAGGGTGAAAATTATTCCTTAAATACTTCTTAAGAATATTATTTATATGTTATGCTAATATTAATTGAAAAGCAGGATTGAATTTGAAGTTAATTATTAAGGAATTATTAACACAATTTACATTTTTATCTTTAATATTTCTGAGAATTGATTGTATCTTTGAAGAAAATTGAATAAAATTTTAAAATTTAATTGAAGCCTCAATCAAACAATCTTGAGAGTCCATTTGACATTTAATCGGTTTGAAACATCTGATAAAATAAAAATGAAGAAAGCTTCAATTTCAATCCACGATGAAAACTTATGTATAACAAACGATATTTTCATTATTTGATGTAAAAAAGAAGGCCTGGAAAAACGCGACTTCTTTACCTGGAAAACCTGGAAAATACCTTGAATTTCGTTCCTAAGAATCGCTGGACACCCTGTTATAAGTATAATAAAATATTTCATTGTACGATTTTACATTTCGGTCTTACTATAAATAATCATTTGAATGAACATTGGAAATCACACTCTTCAATTGTCTTAAACTCAAATTAAAATTTGTTCAAGTTTGAGCGCCTAAAATGTTTGACACTAGCAGCAAATGCAGGCGCGAGCCGCGTGTCCGCTAATTACGTCCCAAGATTTATACTCTATAATTTTAAAAACAAACAATATAAAAATCCATAATGGCAAATTTATAAAAATTAAGAGTGCTACCAAATTTTAAAACGAAATCTCTTGAAATTCTTTGGAATCTTTTAACATAACTTAAAATCTCAAAAATCCTTTAAAATTTGTCGAATTCCTTAATATCATTTGAAACTGAAGAATTGCCTTGGAATAAAATTTCTGTGAAAGCAAACCCGTTTTATTTTCTAATATTAAAAACATAAACTATTTAAAAATCCTTCGAATTTTTCTATCCTTCATGTTCCTTGAAATTCATTAAAATCCCTTGAAAACTTAGGAAATCGTAAAAATCGATTAATATATAGGAAAGACATTTGAAATTCCATGAATATATATATTGAATTAAAATGATTAATTAAATTTCTGAAGGAAAAGCGGGTTAAATAAAATGCACGCGCTCGTTCAAGTCGCTGGATTTTTATTTTCTAATACTAAAAACATAAACTATTTAAGAATCCATAATATCACAGAAAAAAACAGAAGATAAACTTTACATCGATTTCCGACGAAAGTTTCGCTGCAACAAAAATTAACCTTGTCGAATAAACTTTACATGAAACTGAGATAATTCCGTGTTTTTAAACTGTCTCGGAATAATTTGTCAATTGTTTTTCAGTGAAAGGGCGTCTTCTGCTATGTAGTTCACAGCAGTGCAAAGAACAGAACAGTGAAGTTGGATGAAATTGGTCTGGAAATCAGGACACCAGATTTTTCAAAACATTGCACTTATTACCATTTCATTTTAAAAATAATTGCACTTATCGCGGACGAATGCTTATATATTTTTCATGACTATCAATAAAGCACTCGACAACATTAGAAAAAGTCGTCATATTCACTATGATCTTAACCATAATTCACAAGTTATGAGATAGGAATTTCCGTTTTGAAAGCTTCGAGATCCGTCGGTATTGCAGTTTAATATAAAATCCTTTTTACGGAGTAAAATTTTGAAGCTAATAATAGATGATTTATGGATTTATGAACAACTACAACTCCTATCGACCTTATTTCATGCTTCAAATTTTTATTGTTTAACAAGTTAATTTTCAAACAAAAAAATCAGAAAAAAACTTTTCTTCTTCATTTTTTCGAAAATTCAGAAAAATAATGTCTTGAACTCAGAAGTTTTGGCATGTATAAGGGCACCCTGAGTCGTAAAATTTTATTTTGAAAAGTTATTTAATGAATATTTATCAAAAATATTGAATGTAAATAGAAAATCTTAATTTTGTACTGTAGATAACATTTTATAACATTGATAGAAATTTAAGTATATATTCTATCAGGTATTTCAGGTTGGGGGGAGGGTGGGAAATCAAAGATGTCTGCAAGCTGAGGGATAAACAATAATACCAATTGCATTGGGACAAAACTTTATTTTTTTCAAAACTCAGAAAAAAATGGTTTTTCACCATAAGTGTATTTTGACATTATTCTTTATTTTCTAAAAACTATTCAATTCAATTATAAAGTCCATAAAAAATGTGTAATGATTTTATTATTTAATTAAATAGCTTCCTCGAAATGAAAAATAACATCCAAATACACTTATAGTGAAAAATCGGGAAGACTGAAAAATTCTCGAGACTGTAAATTTCCTGAATTAGAAAATCCCCGAATAATGAAATTCCCGAATAGGAAAATTCCATAATAATTAGGTTCCCGGACATTTTATAATATTACCGAAATGAAAAACTCCCGAATGATGAAATTCCTAACAGTTTATGATATTACCGAATTGGAAAATTCCCGAATAATAAAATTCCCGACCTAAAATTGCCGAATTCTAGAATATCCTAACTATAAAATTCCCTAATTATGAAATTCCCGAATTTAGACAAATGAAAAAATTTATTCATGAATATTATTTATTTATTAAAAATACAATGATAAAATATTTTCATCAACAAAAATTGTAATGTTTCTAAAATTACTGCTTGAATCTTAAATAACAATTATTGAAAAAATATTTTTTTGGATGAAAATTTTTTGACGACTGAAAAATTCTAGAACATAAAATTCATGACTCTTTCAAATTCCCGAATTGGGAATTTCCCGAATAATAAAATTTTCAAATATGTAATGAACTTCCCGAACTGGAAAATTCCCGAATACAAATTTTCCGAACAGCTTATGATATTACCAAAATAGGAATTTCCCGGCAATTTATAATATTACCGAATTTGAAAATTCCGGATAGAAAATTGCCGAATCATAAGATATCCGAAATGGAAAGTTCCTGAATTATGAAACTCCCGAAACAATGGAAAAAATTGTTTTTCGATCAATATTATTTATTTATTAAAAATACAATCATCAAATATTCGTATAAAAAAAATCTTTTTTCTGATCAAAGTTTATAAAATTATTGTTTGAATTCAAAATAACAATTATTGAAAAAATATATTTTTGGATGAAAATTTTTGGATGACTGAAAAATCCTAAAAAATAAAATTCATGACTCTGTCAAATTACCGAATAATAAAATTTTCGAATATGGAATAAAATTTCCGAATTGGAAAATTCCCAAATAATCAAATTCCCGAATAAAAAATTCCTAAACAGTTTATGATATTACCGAAATGGAAAATTCCCGACAGTTTATAATATTGCCGAATTTTTAAAATCCCGATAGAAAATTGCCGAATTATAAAATATCCGAACTGGAAAATTCTTGAATTATAAAACTCCCGAAACAATAAAAAAAAGTTTTCAATGAATATTATGTATTGATTAAAAATCCAATCATCAAATATTTTTATTAAAAAAAATATTTTTTTCTGTTCAAAGTTTCCAAAATTATTGTTTGAATTCAAAATAACAATTATTGAAAAAATATATTTTTGGATGAAAATTTTTGGACGAATGAAAAATCCTAAAATAAAATTCCTTAATAATATAATTCCCAAATAATGAAATTCCCAAATAAAAAATCCCCAAACAGTTTATGATATTACCGAAATGGAAAATTCCCGGCAGTTTATAATATTACCGAATTTTAAAATTCCCGATAGAAAATTCCCGGATTATAAAATATCTGAACTGGAAAATTCTCGAATTATAAAACTCCCGAAACAATAAAAAAAATTGTTTTTCAATCAATACTATTTATTTCTTATAAATACAATAATCAAATATTTGTATAAAAAAATTTTTTTTCTTCTTCGAAGTTTCTAAAATTATTGTTTGAATTTAAAATAACAATACTTCAAGACAAATTTCATCCAGAAATATAGTTTTTTTCAATTATTGTTATTTCAATGTTAAACAATAATTTTAGAAACTTTAAGCATTAAGAATAATTTTTTTCTTGATAAAAGTATTTAATTATTACATTTGTTTAAATTCGGGAATTTTCTAGTTCGGATATTTTATAATTTGGCAATTTTCTGTCGGGAATTTTTAAATTCGGTATAATATTATAAACTGTTGGGAATTATCCAATACGGTAATATCATAAACTGTTCGGGAATTTTTTAATCGGGAATTTTCCAATTCGGGAATTTGACAGAGTCGGGAATTTTATTTTCCGGGATTTTTCAGTCCTCCACATTTTTTTTTCAAATATTGTTATTTTAAATTCAAACAATAATTTTTGAAACTTTAAACATTAAATATTTTCTTTAATAGAAATATTTGTTCATTGTATTCTTAATAAATAAATAAATAATATTCATTTGAAAAAAATTGTTTAAATTCGGGAATTTTCTAATTCAGATATTTTATAATTCGGCCACTTTCTGTCGGGAATTTTGAAATTCGGTAATATTATTAACTGGCGGCAATTTTCAAATTCGGTAATATTATTAACTGTTCGGGAATTTTATTAATCATGAATTTTCAAACTCGGGAATTTTACAGTGTCGAGAATTTTATTTTCGGGATTTTTCAGTCGGACCGAAAAATCATTTTTGTCCAAGCTGTAAAAAAAATTAAGTTTTCCTCCCTGTAATTGGTATTATCTGGTACTATTTGATATTATTGTTTCTCCTTCGGCGTGTAGACAACTTGCCAGCTGACGTGACAACATTAAATACCTCATTGATGTCACTTCAAAATTAATTCGATTCCCATTTTTCGTTTTGTTCTTAACCTACAATACCGACTGTGGCAGAAAGTATCACGATAAAATCATTCAAGATCGGTTACCATCTCATGAACTTCATAAGCCATGGAATAATCTTTAAAGATGGTGACGATGGTTGTTGTTGAGTCAAGTTCTTTATTTACATTCAGGAAAAATACGTTTTGATTCGTCCGCGAAAAGTCTAATTATTTTCAAAATAACAATTAGGTTAGTAAAAAGTTGTTTTAAATCTGGTGTCCTGATTTATATAGCTTTTCACTCATACTTTGCCGGGTTTCCATTGCTGCAAAGGACGTAGCAGACGACAGCTTTTATTCCATCGTAAGATAAACTTTCGCCAAATAGCATGTAATCTTTAACAGCTGAAAATTTTACATGCAACAAAATTTAACTTCAGTTTTTTCTGTGATCATATTTTCTAATATTAAGAGTTCTACAAATAATTCAAGCGAGTTAAATAATTTAATAAGTGATTAATTCTAGTGAACTGTTTCCCTAAATATTGGTAGTCACAGATATACTGATAATTCAGACATTTTTAAATTTATAACGATTAGAACTTGTTAAATATTACAAAATAAAAGTTGTTCAATTAGAAACGCTATTAATTTAAATTATTGTTAAGCACTAAAAACAGTAACTATTTAAAAATTTTAAATGCACAAAGTAAAACTGAATGAGTTAATTATGAACATTTTCAAATTACACCCTAGGAGATAAAACAATATTTTAAAAAATTTGTTTTAATTTATAAACTTTTCAATAAAAAAATACCATTCTTTGATTTTATTATGGTCTCAAAGAAAAGATTAGGTTTCTTCATTTAAGAAAACCTAAGAGAAAGAAGTTTGTTGGAATTTTGATAAATCTTTACATTAAATAAATATTATATGGAATGCACATTTAAAGCAAAAATATTTAACAACCACTAAAAATCACGCTTCAATTTGCTAAACTACAAAATATCATTATGAAAAATCCTACAACTTTTTTAATTATCATCGAATTCGAAATTTTAACAATTTTAAAATTACGCGATTACAATTTAAAGCCACACAATTTAAATGTTTCAGTTAGAATAGTTTAGCTTTCCTTTTACAGTCAAATATTGTTCAACTTTCAGTAGTAACATTTTTAAAATCCTTAATACAAAATTGTTCATATTTGGAGACTTACATTGACAAATTGATATATTAGAAATTGTTCAATTTTAAGGGTTTCAATTTTAAATTGTCTAATTTTGAAAAATTTTCATCATTCGATTAAAAAAATTTTCCAGATAAAATTTTAGTTTTCGAACACTTCTGATTTAAAATTGTCTAATGTAACCATTTTAAAAACGGTATAAAAATATTGCGAATAATTTTTTCTACCTGTAGCACTTCATACACAATATTTTAGCTACCATTTAATTATCCTAAGTCAGGTAATAATTATTAAAATATGTCTATCATAATGACAATCTTTATTAAAATTCAAAATAATGAATCTTCAATGTGGCCAGACAGACCACCGTACTTTATTATAGTTAATTTCAAAAATATTTAGTTTGTATAGATTCAGCGAAAAAATATTTTAGCTTTAAAGTTTAATTTAAATCGTAAATAGTTTAGTTTGAAATTAGTCACAGTTTAAAAAGTTTAATTATTTATAAAAGGTAATTCGGTAAGTTAAAACAAAACTTGCACTACTCGCGGTAGCATATTCTGGTTTTGAATAGAACAATTTTGTAGATGTAAAACGAACAATTTGTATTTCAAAATATCGTATATTTTAAGAGAAAAGGAGAAATAGGGAAAGTTTTTCGAGAATAAGGGAAAAAAGGAGGATTTGAAAAATGGGGAAACGCAGGAGAATAGGGGAAAGACTTTGAAACCTGTAATTTATGGAAATCGGCCGATAACTTCAAAATTTAATTTTTAATTTAAGTAAAATATTTTTTTAAATTATTTTCTTAATTTTTTCAAGAAATACACGTTAACAATTGCTTACCAAAGAGTCAAGTCTGTCATACAATTCTTTGCTACTTGGAACTTTAGGAGTCCACTGCGTGTTAATGGATTCGACTTCCTCCTCACTTTCTTGAAAGGAATTTTTCGAACTTCCTGGAAGAAAATTCTCTAAACTCTTTCTTTGGTTTCCGGTAAAATTTCCTTCATCTTCGGGATTTTGCGCAACGCATTCGCTCTTTTAAAAACGTAAATTTGTAACCTAATTATTTGTGCTAATTTGTTCAGAAATTATTTCATGTTTTGTTTAAAAATTTAGTTTTTCTTCAGCTCTGTTTATCTTGATAATGTAAATTAAAAAATAATAAAACCAGAAACGATGTTTACGTATACATTTTAGGTTAAGATTTTGATGCGTACTTTTGAAGGTATTGATCAGGCACTGCAGATCCCACTCCTCCAGAATTCGACGCGTCGCATTATCCATGTTTATTCACATTGCAAATGTATCACTTTAATTTCTTTAAACATGTATCGAAATAACCAAACACGCGACTTCACCGGTAGTATTCTCCATACTGGAAATGAACACACGCGTGCACGCGTTCCTTCTGAACAAGTGCGCATGCGTGGTCGCATATTTCGTTGGTCCAACTAAATAGTTTTGTTGGTCCAACAAAACTTTGTTCCGGCCAACGAAATAAGGCCTAACAAAATAATTTTGTGTTGAAAACCAAATATTTTCTTTAGCCAGAAAAATAATTTTGTGCTAACAACCAAAATTTTGCAGTGACAACAAAAGCTGCTCAACAAAATGGTTTTGTTGCGATTACTGAATTTTTTTCTCAGTGCATGTTGCAGCACTAAGACGGTTGCTTTTCCCAAAAAAAATCAGTGTTTGAAACAAAATATTACTTTAAATGAGAATATCATTTTCTCGGAACAAGTTTCCGTTGATTTGTATTTTTTCACTCATATGGTAAAATTCATGCATCTCTGTTTCCTCTTACAGAATTAAGTTCGCAGACCCACGGCAATGGGGCGCCACCTCCATATCCTGTGGATCCTATTCCTGCAGCACCGTCACACATGGTAGAAGAAATGCAATTTCCTTTCAATAAAAAACTTCTATATTATGAAGACTCACCTGGAAGTCAGTTCGAGTATTACTTTATACCATCAAACAAGGAATTATTGGTAGAATCTAACAATCATGGGGAAGCCGTGGGAATTTGGCTAGTTAATAGACAGTATCCTCATGGTGCTCTTAAAAGAATATATGAGGAGGCTAATGTATTGGTGGCAGTATCGATAAGAGGCCATGTCATTAGGAGACTTACGGAGAATGAAATCAAGTTTTTG
The DNA here is from genome assembly GCA_932195095.1 of Andricus curvator. Classification (NCBI taxonomy): domain Eukaryota; kingdom Metazoa; phylum Arthropoda; class Insecta; order Hymenoptera; family Cynipidae; genus Andricus; species Andricus curvator. The sequence continues at coordinate 34,487 of CAKNYM010052029.1, forward strand.
GATCCAGGTAAATTAAGTACTTAACTACTGTTATAACACTGCGTTACATCATATATATGTATATATGTATATATATATAATTAAAAAAAAGGGTTGAACAACCACCGCAGGGTCCCACTGGGAGCAACTGCCATCTAAAAGTGACACCGGCTCCCAGTAGAACCGCGGTAAATCACACTTATGGCCACGTCTCACGACCGTGAGATGGGTGGCGCAATGAAATTACGACGACAGGCCAGCGAAAAAAAAAAATATATATATATGCTTTTCACAAGACATCGTAGATATTTCAGATCTAGTGGAACTAAAAAAGTGCCATATGCGAAATTACTCAAACACCCCAAAAATATAATTTTGTGGTCAAAATCCCATTTTTGGTAGGTGCACCCAGAAAAAGATTTGGTTGAATAAACAAAATTTTGGTTAAATCAAATCTAGAATATGGTTATTATATGGACAACAAAATATTTGTTTGACTCAATAAAATTTGTTGGTTAGTAAAATTTGGTTGATTATAGTATATCTTTTGGTTGATGCAAGCAAATATTTTGGTTGTTCTAAGTAAAACTTTTGGTTAATCCAAGCAAATATTTTGCTCGATCCAAGAGAATATTTTAGTTAATTCAAATAAGTGTTTTTGCTGATCTAAGGAAAGAGCATGGTTGATTTAACAAAAACTTGTAGTTCATCTAACCATAAACGACCCAGCACAATGTACATTGTAAATGGCTTACCATGGAATCGTGTCATTTTGTGTGAATTATTTAGTTGTTTATTCAACTACTAAATATCACATGACTAGAAAATTTCACGGCAAGCCATTTGCAATGTAAATTGTGCTGGATCCTTTGCTTCTTTGATTCAAAAAATCTTTTTTTTTTTTCCATCACAAACCTAATCACGCAATCATGGGCGCACACACAAAGGTTCAATTGGTAATCTTACGTATTTTTTACATAATCACTTAATCCCAATCGATTCTTTTTCCGCAATTATTTTAATAAGGTTCACTGATATGCTATGTTTATATCCAATGTTTATGTTTTTTTTTCGCGACGCTATGAACTCTCGAACGTGGATTGTCATGTTGAATTCTGGTACACGATCGCACCAAGTTCGCAAGCGTCCGCCACTTTTAAGATGCTTTCAACCAAATATTTTGGTTGAATCAACCAAATATTTTTCTTAATTCTGGTAAAATGATCTCTTAGATTATTTGGTAGATTTGGTAGATCAACAAAAAGATTCAACCAAGAACTTGGATTGATTAAACCAAACGAATTTGGTCATCTAAACGAAAATTTTGTTCATTTAACAAAAATATTTTCTGAAATCAACCAAATGCGGCCAACAAAACGATTTTGTTGAATGAAAAAAAAAAAATTTCTGGGTGTGCATGTAAACTGTAGGCATATGTCAGTCAGAATTTGACAGATTAAATTAATCAAGCAAGTTTTGATTGAAAGATAATTTATTTCTACTGACAAAACAAACGCTTTAACAGACAAATCAGTCAATATTGATGACTAAATCAATCAGTCACTTAAAATGACTGATTTGGCTGTTACATTCTATGCTAAAAATAAATCAGTCACTTAAATTTAAATGTAAAGCATCAATAATAATATATTAAGATTATTCATTATAATTCTTCAAGAAATTCGCCTCCAAAATTTACAGAAATTAACATTGGGCGCATTGGTTCTATTTTTGTCGATTTTATCAATCATTATAAAGGTTAAATCAATGTTGAGACTGTTGTTCACATATAGTAAACACTTAGATGCGAATCAAGTACACGGTGGAAAATGGATGGTCAAAGTTAGAGGGTCAAAATTTAGAGAGCCAGTCCGTTCTTCTAGATGGTCTAAAGAGCCATCCAGAATTTTTTTGACATTGTCGGAGAGACTCTCATTTTATGACCAGTCTGACTGTTATAAAAGGTCAGACTTACTATCAGGGATAAGCAAGGTATCCTTTTGGGATGGTCAATACGATCATCTTGTTTTCACTCATTTCGACCATGCACGGAAGAGCAAATGACCCATCGCGGAGGGCCAACCTGATTAGTTACCGTTGGCGTGTTTATTTAAAATGATTGAATGTGTAAGTCAAATGTTCATAACAAATGATAAATAGAAAGTGCTTAAGAATATTAGGAATGATTTTAAATTCATATTTAGGATAAAAAAGATATTCCTTTCTTTTACATTAAAATCGATCATTTATTAAAAAAAAAAAATCTAATGAATAAGTTAAATTTCACTTTATAAGTCTTCCTTGTGAGCAAAGAATTATTTTGAATAACTTTATTGTTATTATTATTATCGATTAGCAATTCGAACTCGAAAGTTCATTGCCTCATCTACCCGAAACCGCCACGCATCTCTATCCTGTGCATCCTCCATTCAGTTTAAGTAATCATGTCCTATTTCTTTTAGATCATCCCTTACATTTTTCTCCCATCTATTTCTCGGTCTGCCTAGAGGTCTCTTGCCAGTCGGTTTCCCACTTAAAACTTGCGCCACTGTTCTTTCATTGCCCATTCTTGCTACATGCCCCGCCCATCTTAATTTACGCGCTTTTATTACTCTATTAATATTTGCTGACCCGTAGAGAGCATGCAGCTCATCATTATGCAATTTTCTCCATTCGCCAGTCTCTTTGTCTCTCTTTCGACCATAGATTTTTCTAATTACTTCATTTTCGAAAACTCTGAACTTGTTCTCCACTCCCTTCGTCAGCGCCCACGTTTCACACTCGTACATGACGACCGGCATTATTATCGTTTTGTAAATTCTTACTTTGATGTTTCTAGATAACAATCGCGATTTTAGTAGCGTGTTTGCTGCATAATAGCACCCACTGCCAGCGTGCAGCCGCGCGTCGATTTCCGCTTTAATGTAATTTTCGCTGGTTATAATAGACCCGAGGTATTTAAACTCGTTAACCCTTTCGAATTTCATATTTCCGGTCATTAGTTCCCCGCCTACATTACTTTGTTCGGATCTGACGACGGTCATATATTTTGTCTTCGATTCGCTAACTTCCAAACCAATACCTTTGGCTTTTATGATCAAGATTTCTGCATTTTTAGCTACGGTTTCTTTATCATCCCCTAGTAAGTCGAGATCAGCCGCATACCCAAGAATTGGTATTATCCAATTGAGGGTAGCACCGGTCGGATTCGCTTGTACTTGCCTGACCACGTATTCTAAAACTAAGTTAAAAAGGACGCACGAAAGTGCATCACCCTGTTCCAGGCCATCACGGATCGAAAACTCTTCAGATAAACTTCCGTTTACACGTATTCTACCCCTACTGCCGCTCAAGCAAATTTCGATAAGTCTAACTAATTTTCTTGGTACACCCAAGAACTCTAGGATCCAGTACATTCGTGCGCGTATAATAGAGTCGTAAGCTTTTTTGAAATCGATAAATAGCTGATCTACTACTTCATTAAATTCCCATTTCTTTTCCAACAGTTGTCTAATTGTAAACATTTGATCGCTTGTAGATCGGTTTCGGCGGAATCCACACTGGTAATACCCAATGATTTCCTCGGCAAAAGGAGTTAGTCTACTTAAGATTACATTGGACAGGATCTTATAGGACGAAGGCACAAGTGAAATTCCCTGTTAATTGTTACAGTTCGTTTTATCGCCTTTTTTGAAAATGGGAGTAATAATAGAGGTATTTCATTACTCCGGCATGCGTTCTGTTTTCCAAACTGCGCGTATTAATTTACAAATTTGCCTTGTGAGGCAAGGGCCTCCATTTTTTATCAGTTCTGACGGTAGGTCGTCGATGCCCGCGGCTTTGTTATTTTTCAACTTCTTTGTGGCCATTTCTATTTCTACATCAGTAGGATCATCAATTAGTAGATCGGCAGTGTGGATTTCACCGAGATTACCTTCAACGGGGGCTTCGCGTACATTTAATAGCTTATCGAAATAGGTTTTCCATAAATTCAGTCTCTCTGTCGCATCGGCTACTAGATTGCCATTTTCGTCCCTCATTACTTCCGTTCTACTTTGGAAGCCTTTCCTTATAAAATTGATTCCCCTGTACATCTCACTCGGGTTATTTTGTTTATTATGCGTTTCTATTGCTAGTATCTTATTCTTTTCCCACTCCCTTTTCTTGGATCTATAAAGCCTATTTGTACTTTTACTAATATCGAGATACTTCTTATGTGTTTGATCGCACTTATTTTGTAAACAAATTAGTTTGGCCTTCCGACGTTTTTCAAACCAAAGTTTGCACTCTTCGACAAACCATGGTTTGCTTTTGGTTACTTTATTTAAACCTATAGTTAGTTTCGCGGCTGTCTTTATCGCCTTTTTCATATTGCTCCACAGGGTTTCCGAGTCCTCCTCGTAATTATCGTTATCGTCTCTCTGTTCTTGGAGAGCGTCGCAACTATTAGAAATCTCAATTTGATAATTTAATATTTCTGTTGGTGTTTTAAACTTATCTATATTGAAACGAACTGTTGGCTCTGTGCGGCTCATTTTCTTACTTAACGCTAGCCTAGATCTTAGTTTTACTATCACGAGAAAGTGGTCTGAATTTAAATCCGCTCCCCTGTACGATCTTATATCGAGAATGTTTGTATGACGTCTTCTATCAATTAGAACGTGATCAATGTGATTGTGAGTGATACCATCTGGTGATGTCCAGGTGGCCTTATGTATATTTTTATGGTTGAAAAATGTGCTTTTGACAACGAGGTTCTTTGAAGCTGCAAAGTTTATTACTCTAGTCCCATTATCATTACTGACGTCATGCAAACTTTCCGAGCCTATTGTAGGCCTATACATCGGTTCTTTTCCAATTTTCGCGTTGAAATCACCCAATACTATTTTTGCGTCATACGTTGAGAACTTGTCAAAAACCTGTTCGATTGTTTTGTAAAAAAGATCTTTAGTGTATTCGTCTTTGTCCTCGGTGGGGCAGTGCCCGTTGATTAACACCTGTTTGCTGAAATTACCCTTTAGTACAATGTATGATAACCGATCTACTTTTATTATTTGCTGTACACAATTGCTTTTCACATTTAATCCTTTCAAATAAGCGCGCCAACCTTAACCAAACCGGTTGTCGACGCCATGCATGCAGTGTGAAAGGATACGAGAGTTGAGAGCACCGTGATCTAGACTCCAGAGAATTTTCGGAGTGAGTGAATGTCATTGAGCCGTTCAGCGTCACATTTGCTGGTTATTGAGAAAGCTAGAATACTAACCATAATAAAAATTGCTTGTTAGTAAATATCCGTCTCACAGACGTACATATCATTAAAACCTGCTGAAATGAAGTTTTACAAGTATAATGAGCTGTATATTAATTATTAGGCTAAGAGTTTGGTGAATATACCCACAAGACACGATTTCAAATATTAACTTTACTTATAAATTGTAATTTGTAAACTACAATAATTATAAATTATTTATAAATTTTAAGTCTTTTTTTAAATTGGCTCTATATTGACTTTATTTATTTATTTTAAGTAAATTGGCACTTTTATAGTCTATCGTGTACCATTTCGATTTTTTTTGCTTTTTGTAGAAATTGCAAAATCGCAGAACTCATGTCCTATAAAGAAATCACATAACTTATAAGTCTTTCAATACTTATCACCTAAGAAAACCGCGAGAATGAACAGGTGAACTAGAAAACATACTAGATACGATTATTAGGAAAAATAACGAGAAGAATTAAATAAAATAAATCAGACAAATATCCAAACAAGTGCTGCAATGGTACAAAAAAAAGGTTATAGGCAAGAAATATACACGTGTTTGCTGTGCTCCCCACATATTGATTTCTTGCACTTGTAGCACATCATCCTCGACATCCTTCGTCTCGTGTACGAACAGAAACTGCAGTACCGTTTCTTTAAATTAGCTTCTTGTGGTTCTTGAATCGGAAGTGCAATATCAGGAATCTTCAATGTTCTTCTGATACTGGTTCGGACTGTGTTGGGCAACTGCGGGATTTGAAGCCTTTCGTGCATACATGGGAATGTAAGTTCATCAGCGAGTTTGAACAAGAATTCCAATCTTGACAAAGGTTTTGGTCCGTCCTTATTTCTCTCAAAGTCAAATGAATCGACGGATCCTTTAGTTTGGTTATAACACATAATAATTTCTGATTTCATAGCTCTTTCATTGACTGCATCATCATCGTGCATAGTTGATATGAGCGTCACCAATTTGTTTTTACGAGGTTTGTATGATACGGCAGTAACATCTTCGTGAAACAGAAAAAAAAGATGTTCCAGCAGAGTGAGCTTGGTACTTAGGATCAACAAATTCATCAGGGAATTCAGATTTGTTTTTTTCTAGCTGTTCCAACCATGGTTAGCCCACATTCTTTCAACAGTTTTTGTGCAAGCGGAATGCTGGTAAACCTAGTTAACTAGTAAAACTAGTTATCCATGGTAACATTTCTGTTGGTATTTTTGTTCGTTTCGACTAGTTTTTTGACGAAGTATTGTGCTGCCGGTTGTTTGGCTGGGGTAGTGCCTTTTCCAAGATACGGGATTGCGTTGATCATGTAATGAGTTCCATGGTCACAAATCATAACTATTTTTATTTCGTAATTAGCGGGCTTATTTGGGATGAACATTTTAGAACCCACCCGGCCCCTAAAAGCGACAAGTTGTTCATCAATGGTCGTGTACGCCCTTGGTTCAAATAGTGTCTTGCATTTGTCGATCAGCTGGTCACATATACTGTCTGTTTTTTGCCGTTCCACCCGCATTTCTTTCGAGTCAAAGTGAAATACGTTGAGTAAAAAATTATGTCTTTCAGCAAAGAATATGGAATTATATCTGTCACCACATAGAACTGTATCATGAAGCTTCTTGACGTTCATGTGATTGTCTTTTTTAGCTCCAGCCAGTATAGTTATACCCAACAGAGCCATCAATTCAATCATCGTCATATCCTTCAATGTAGAGCTGCTCGAGTTTTTATATTTTTGCCTCTGTAGATTTATCTCTTCATTTGTATGACGAATAATGGTTTCAAGGATTTCTTGAGTGAAAAACGCATTGAACCAATCGACAAGATTGACCAGACCAACAGCTTCATTTTTAGTCTTGCGTGTTACATGCACCACATTTTTTGAGACACTCTTCTGAGACCTACGGGTTATTGGATTGGTTTTCCAAACAAAATCACCATTTCGCCCACTAATGTATCTTTGTCAGACCTAATTCGATTGCTTCCGTCAATATTCACATTATCAGTTTTCCCCCTCTTCCTCCTTTGTTGGGCATTTTTTGGCAAGGGAGTGACTGATTGAGACTTATTGAGCCCTGAGACAGAGGGAATCGCTTTTCTAGTTGTTCGAGACGTTCGGCATTGAGGACGAGGTCGGACAGATTCCTTTATAACATTTGACAATATTTCATCCTCATCTTCTTCAGAAGAATATTCGAAATGAGGATCAGCATCGGAGTTATCCAAATCTTCAGTGGAAAGCTCTTCTTCTGTAAGACACTCCGTCTCGCTGCATTCTGACTTGTTCATTTGCAGTTCTAATTCTGCCGCAATTTCTTCTGGCGAAGACAAATTTCGTTTTTTATCTTTACGATTCATTTTTTTGATCTGGCAGAGATGTAGAAAAATTTACGTCAGTTACTAACTATACGTCTCAAAAGCGTACTACATTTTTAAAAAGGGTAATGTACTCACTGTGTGTGACCTGCTTGAAGGCTGGAGCCCGACTGATGGATGGAGGGGGATCTGAGTGAAGCACACCTGGAGGGGAGGAACGCTCACTTCAGGGCATAAGGGGTCTATGTCCATTTGAACTTCATACTACGTTCCGGAGACGTATAGTTAGTATTCTAGGGTTAAACATGTTTTTAATAAGTTTAAACTGCTTTTCGATATTTCGAACATTCGTGGAGAGTGAAGTGAATAACATATATTTAGGATAAAGGCGTAACTGGACGTTCAGCTATCAATTCGTTGTCACGTGTGGTAGTGTGTGGGGGGGGGGGGGGGGCTGGTTTGTAAGGTTGAAAGGGTTAGGAGGAAAGTTGAAAGTGCTAACTTGGAGGTTAGTTGCCGAGGATGGAAAAGTGGGAGGGAAGATAGGGGACAGCAGATTAGTAAGGCGGGCTAGCATGTCTGTAATGAGGAGCCCAGTGGAGTCCGGCAGCAGGCAGCATTGAGTAGACAGCAACACCGTAGCTGATAATCTCACGGAGGCTGGCGAAACAGGGAGGGGTCAGGGTGATGCTGGAGATAGTACCGATGATGGCGAGGTTCAGTTTACTACGCCAGGGAAGTCGGGGTGGGGAGAGAAAGAAGGGGGACTAGCTGACAGGAGGACTTCAGGTAGGCCGTCGAATCTTTTTTTGATAAATGGAGGCAGGGGGAGCGTTTACGGATAAAAGCGATGAGGTGGATAAGGCGGAAGACATTAAAGGATCAAGGGAAGAAGAGGGGAATGAGCAGGGAGATGAGAAGTTGCGGAAAAAGTTTTAAAGAAAGTCTCCACCGGAGAGGAATACGGCAGAAGGGAAAGTCGATCTAGAGAGCCTGAAAAATCTCATTAAAGGGTTTAGAGAGGAAACGAACCGAAGTCTGAATGACATGCAAAAGCGAGGGGATGAGAATTGATAGTTGAGGAGTTGCAAGAAGGAGTGAGAAAGCTAGAATATAAGTCTGAGAATATATGTAAAGAAAAGGGATGAAGGGGAAGGAGAAGGAGAAAGAATGAAAGAAGTAAATGAGAACGTTATCATAGAAAATGTGATAATGAAATTAAGACTGAGAGAGTTAGAAAGGGAAATGGAAGTAGAAGAGAAGACGAAACGAAGTAGAAATATAGTGATTAGAGGAATGAAAGTGGATAGGTGCGTCAGAAAGAGAAGAAGTGGAAATGTTGATGGGGGAAATTGGGGCGAAAGTGCACGTGGACGAGGTAAATGGAGTGGGAAGGAAGAATGAAGGTAAATCGCGTATGTATATAGTGAAAGTGAGAAATGAGGAAGAAAAAGTTGATATCTTGAGAAAGAAGAAAGCTTTAAACGGGAGGGAAGTAAGGATAGAGGAGGATATGACGTGGAATGAGAGAAGAATAAAGTGAATGATGAAACAGAGAGCATGGAGTGAAAAAGTAAAAGGGAACACGGTATGGATAGGGAAATACGGGATTCGGATGAATGAAAATGTGTGGATATGGGATGATGAAAAAGAAAAATTAAGTGAAGTGAGTAGAGAGGGTCCATGGCAACCAGGGGAAGTAGCGGAGACTAGAGATAGAAGGGAGGAGGTAATGTGAGAGTAGCGGTTTGGAACTTATCAGGGTTAATGAATAAAGATAAAGGATTCTGGGAAGAGGTGAAGAAATGGGATGCAGTAATGTTGAGTGAAACCTGGGTAGTTGAGAAGGATTGGAGGAGAGTGATATCCAAGGGATATGTGTGGCAGATGCAAGAGGCAAAGAAAGAGAAGGTAAAAGGCAGAAAAAAAAAGTATATGGTGTCAGGAGTGCGGAATGAATTGGTGGGGGAAAAGAGAATAGAAGTGGAATTTGAGGAAACGAATGGACTAATGACGAGAATGGTGAAGATAGGAAGAAGAAAGGTGAATATTTTTTGCGTTTACAGCACAAGGGGGGAAGAAGAAGGTTGAAGTGTGATTAGGAAATGGGTGGCAAAAAAGGATGACGAATTGGTGTTGATAAGAGATGATCTGAATGCTTGGACGGGGGAACAGGGAGGAAAAATATGGGATGAAGAGAGTGAGACTTGCAGCAGAAAATCGAAACACAAACAAGTGGACCAGGAGGGTGGGATAATGGGTATAATGGATATTGGGGACTCGGAGACGGAATAAGGAGACTGTTGAAAAGAATGGGAGTAGGGGACGAAATGGGGGCAGAACACTTCCCTGTCATTGCCACGCTGAAATGCGGGAATTGGAGAAGATAGGAAAGGAAGAAGGAGGAGGCAACGGAGAAAAAAGCAAAGATGGACGAATGGGGAGTGAATAAGCTAAGAGAATATACGGTAAGACTGGAAGAAGAGAATGTGGTACTGAAACTGGGGGAGGCGTGGATGAGATGTTGTGTAAGATGAGAGGAAGGGTAGAGAAGGTAGTGGAATACATTAGGCCAAGTTAGGAAGGGAGGATGGAGGGATGTGGAATGTGTAGAGATTAAAGATCGTATGAAGTTATCGTTAAAGAATTGGAGAAGAGAAGAGACAGAAAGGAGTCTAATGAAAAAAAGGGAGAGAAATTAATGAATCAAGAGATAAGTATAAACGAATGGTCGGTATATTTGAAGAAATTGCTAGGAGGGGTAGATAGCAAGGAAATTGAAATTTGGCGGAAGAAGGGTTAGAGAAGAGATTTGGGAAGTATGTAATAAAGTATAGAGAGCGGAAGGATGGCCGAAGGAGTGGAGAACAGGTTTGGTAGCTCCTTCATTAAAGAAATAAGGGGGTAGAGAAAAGGAAGAATATAGAGGAATCACTCTCATGCCAGTAACGTATAAAATATAAGTGGAGGTGCTCAGGAAGAGATTAGAAGAACTGGTTGAAGAGAAAAGAAGTATTCGACACAATTAAACAGGATTCAGGAAGGGGACTGGGACAGTGGATAAAATTTTCGTTCTGAATTATCTAGTCAACAGGAACCTGGGATAGAAAAAAGAAAAACTAGTCGCACTCTTCGTAGATTTAGAGGCAGCCTTCGACTCGGTGAATAGGAAAGTTTTGTGGAAGGGAATGAAAGAAAGGGAGGTGGGCGAAGAGCAGATTGAGAGGATAAATGAGGTCTTTACGGAGACAAAGACATGGGTGAGGATCGGGAAACAGAAAAGAGAGGAGTTCTGGACAGGGAGGGGTCTCAGGTAAGGGTGTCCGCTAAGCCCGTTGTTGTTTAGCTTATTGTTAGCAGACCTATGTTAGAAGAGAAAATGAAAAAAAAGGTAAAGGCAATACAGTGCTAGGAAATAAGAGAATATACTTGTTAGCGTACGCAAACGATGTAGAACTTCTGGCAGAGAATGAAAGTTGAATGAACTTGCTAATGAAAGGATTCGAAGAGTATGTGAGTGAGAAAGACCTGACAATGAATGTGACGAAGACAAAGATAGTATGTTTCAGGAAGAGATAGAATGAAGTAAAGTATGGATGGAAGATAAATGAGGAAATTGTGGAAATGGTAGAGGAATTTTGTTATTTAGATTGTGCCAATGTCAGATTGTGTGCGTGCAGTATACCTACGTATGTCCACACGACGCACACTTATAGAGAGTTAAGAGTCGTTTCTCATTTATCTGAAGGTCTCTCCACAATGGGACTTCTTGTCAGTCAATGTCGGTGGTGCAGAACTTTGCACACCGACCGATTCGTGGATCTACCTTCGAATATAAAACACTTTACTACTAGCTGACATTTCTAACGGGCTGTTACTCTGTTCAAACCTTTATTGACTGAAGATAAGGGTGGGGGCGAACGACTT
>CAKNYM010052029.1:45988-118598 GCA_932195095.1 Andricus curvator
GGGGGTTCAAGCATCCTCCCAAAGAGAGGGAGCGAGAGGGCCCAACAAAGAGACCGAGGTCATGAGTGACAAAGGGGGAAAGAGACAGCCAAGCAGCTTAGGAATTCTGAGAAAAGCCCGGCTATCCTCCCCTCCCCTCACCCCTCCAGAATTGAGTCAAATTCTCAATTTAACATACTCTCTATTTCTCTCTGATTCTAACATTAAAAATTTCACGACAATTTTGATTTTCAGTTGAAGATTTCACAAATAAATAATTTAAAATTGAAACATTATTTATTAGAAAATTTGAAGAATGAATAATAGTTCTAATGTAAATGTTAAACATTAAACGTCTTTGAATTTAGAATAAGTAGACAATCATTGAACATCTTGAACGACAATAATATTTAAAAACCCAATAAAACAATATAATAGACGAGCATAATGAAAATAATCTAAATTTTTCCCAATAATTTTTTTATTTAAATTTATTGTATGCGTCTCTGAAGTTAAAAAACTTCCAATTTTAGAGTAATAAACTCGATCGGAAATTTCCAAGGTGGAACCCAAGGCGACAAGAGTTTAATTTTATTGCCGGGTATCCAGGCAATAAAATAAAATTATAGACTTTCTATACTTTTTGGTGGAATTTAAAATATGATGTACTTCAATATTCCTTTTATTACCCTATAAAGTTTCAGCTGGGTTTCCTGCACTACTTTCCGAAATATTTCTTCACAAACCTGCTGGGTTTTACATGGAGTCTTATGGCAACATGTCATTGACTATAAAATTTTAAATATTTCTGAATACAAACGTATAATAAGATGTATTTGTCACCGCAACATTAACGTACTTATGTTCAAATAAATAAAGCTTTCTTGCTCTCGATGTCTGAATAAATTACCGTTGTATCGGCTGAGAAGCAGTAGAGTAGAACGGGGCGAGGTAGCCAGTGGGGCGAGGCAGCCAATTTCATCTTATTCCCACATCGTTAATTGAAATCGCGCGCCTTTGTAATGTAAGATCGGCTAGGCTAGTCCGCTGTACTTGCCGAAAGTTGAGTGTCGTGACTGTCGCAATTTGTAGAAAGCAGCGTCATTTGTGAAAAACTACTAGTAGAACGAATACTTTCGTGATTTATGATTGTTTATCCTTCGTGTATAGGTTGTGCAAAAAAAGCCCAACGAAGGTATAAACTCCTTATGAAACCTCGGACAGTAGCAACGAAGATGACATATTAATTTTTCCAATTTTTTCCAATTTTTTTGTTTTGTTTTTCTTTTGAGTTCCATGAAATGTCAGAGAAGACATTTAACTTTGTTTTTTATTTTTATATATCATCTTGGACCTAATGAAGAACTTATACATTATTATATGTCTGTGCATTAGAACTTTGCGTGCCGCCTAATAACTGCTGAAATGGTTGGCTGCCTCGCTCCACGTTTTTACAGTTGAGCAAAAACATAGCGTCTCTGGAAAACGGTTGTAGAAAATGTAATGGGTGAGCTACGTCAAAATATCACGAGCCAAATTTGTAGCCAAAGAACCAAGCTTTCTAACGACACCATACGCTTTTTGGTATCACTTCAAACACGTGCTCTGTACGCCAAAATGTGGCGTCTTGGCTGCCTCACCCCGTTCTACTCTACTCGGCAATGGCGCTTTGACTAGCCCTATAAATGTAGCTGGACTGAGCGTGTGTACGAATACCGAGCTCTCGTTCTGGCTTCCCGCCTCCAGTTTGCATAGTTGCGATGTTACGAAGCACTCCGCTACCATTTGAGACTTGAGTCAAACGTCGAACTTTTTATAACTCGTTAGCATGACTGCAACGAAAAAATTGGTAAACACTTTATTGACTAAATATGCCATCATCGAACCTCCGTAAGAGACCAGTTTTGCAAAATTAGGCAATGAAAGCCGCTCGGAATCGCACGTTTTTACAATCGAAGGGACAACCACTTCCGAAGTTCTTAAATTCGTAAATCTTAAATTAAATCTTATAGTTACAAAATTAGCATTATTCTCTTATATATTAAAAATCGCACACATATTTTTAAATTCAAGCCTTTGGATAAAACACGCATATCGATATTTGTATTTGCCCGCGTATAGCCGCGTGGTTGACAAACGTACCACCAGGAGCGTAACGTCCATATGTTACAGCACTGAGGCGGCTGCTTTCCCAAAAAAATTCAGTGTAAGGATATTTAAGTGTAACTCGTCTGCTAAAAATCTTATTATTTAAAACAATATATTACTTTAAATATGATTACCATTTTTTTTAACAAGCTTTCGTTAATTTTTCTTTTTCAATCACATGGTGAAATTCATGCATCTCTGTTTCCTCTTACAGCATTACTTTGGCACTTTATGGCTACTCCACCTCCATTTCATGGGACAATAATTCCTCTTAGTGTGGCAGCGTTACATACTGATGAAATGTTCGAATTTCCTTCCGATAAAGGACTTCTATATCGTACAGACACACGTGAAGGTGATCCCAGTTATTCATATATACCATCAAGGAAACGATTTTTAGTAGAATCAAACGATTTTGGACAAGTCGTTGGATTTTGGCTAGTTGACAAAAATCATTCTAAACGTGTTTTTAAAAGAATATACATATATGAGCATGGTCATAAATTGGTAAAAATAACAATGAGAAGCTCAACTGTGAGTCCACTTATATCGAATGAAATAAACTATTTGAGTTACATACGAAGAAACACGTTAGGAATCTACAGAAATGCTAACACGCCTGTTGGGTAGCTACGACAGCGCCACCGATTTAGAACTATTGAGAAGAAATTTGAATTTGAATTCAATATTAACGAAAAATCTTATGGTAAACAATTAATTTTTAGCCGAAGATCAACATTTTTGATTAAAATGAATTTATATTCACTGCTTTTTTTCATAAACATTGCCCAAGTAACTTCGAGATACCCAATAGTTCGCGTGTCAGATGGCACTGTTTTTAAAGTCACAGAGGTATCCTACAGGCGTATTCACATTCTATCAGGCAGCACGTCGGCTAGGACCGCAGGTAGGCCAACTGAAAAGGATTAAAAATTAAAGATAAATTTTTTCAATGTTGCATATATAGATTCAAGAGTTATTAATTCAGAATCTACGAGTTTCGAAGATTTCAGATACCTACAAATTTTCCTAACAAATTTTTAATTAGGATAAATATAATGTATCTCGTAAAGTGAAATTTATACGTCAAAACGGACAAAATTTTCATATTCACCTTCAGAGTCATTAAGTATACAAATATTAATAATTAAATGTAAGTAAAAAGAGAATACGCCTCAATAAATACAAATAAATAATATTAATAACCTGGGAAATATAAAAGAGATTAGGTTTTATGGCATTCTATTCTTGGACCCCTAATAAAAGGATTATATATATATATATATATATTTTTTTATACATATACACAGTAATATATATTATATTATATATATTATTATATTAGGGAAGGTACGCTTCGAAGGGGAGACGGTGGAAGAGATATGGGAGGATTTAAAAGAGAAAGTGAAAGGGTGCGTGCAAAAGAAGGTATTCAAAAAGAAGAAGAAAGGAATGGTGAAGCCGTGGTGGGATAGGTAATGTAAAAAGATGAAAAGGAAGGTGAAGAGGAAGTATAAGAAGTGGAAAGAGGGTACTGTGAAAAGGGAGGAGTACGTAGAAATGAGGAAGGGGTTTAGATTGATGTGTAAGAAGAAAGAACAGGAAAAGGAGAAAGAGCTGGAGGAGGAGTTAGCAAATGTTAAGACAGAGGGGGACGTCTGGAAGATAATAAATAGGTTTAGGAAACGTAGAGTAGGAACAAGCGAGAAGATGAGGAGTGAGGAGTGTAGGGAGTTTTTTAAAGAATCATTTCAGGGCTCAGATTCAAGGAAGAGAGATGAGGGGAGTAGAAGAACGGGGGAGGCAGAGATGGACGAGTTGAATGATGAGGAGATAGAGAAACAGATAAGGAAGTTAAGAAGGTCAAAATCAGCAGGGCTGGATGAAGTAGAGAACGAAGCATGGCTGTTTAGTACACAAGAGGTTAGGGATATGCTGAAGGAGGTAGTGAAGAAAGTATGGAGGGGGGAGGGATTCCCACGAGGGTGGAGAGAAGGGTTAATAGTACCTCTGTATAAGAAAGGAGATAGGGATAGGCAGGAAAATTATAGAGGGATTACGTTAATGAATACGGCGTATAAAGTATACGCGATGGTGGTGGCGGAGAGGCTGCGGAAGGATGCCGAGGGGAAAGGAATATTGCCGGAGACGCAGGCGGGCTTTAGGGCAGGTAGGAGTACTATCGACAATATCTACGTTCTACAGCACGTGGTGGATAGAGAATTAGCGAAGAAGGGGTCGAGAGTGTACGCGTTTTTTGTGGATCTAAATGGCGCGTTTCCGTCGGTGGATAGGGGGAGGTTGTGGGAGGCGATGGAGGATAGGCGAGTGGAGAGAGGCCTGATCGAGAGGGTAAGGGAGATATATGAAGAGACCAAAGATAAGGTAAGCGATTTTAATTGCGGATATGGAAAGTAAGCTGGAGGCCGGAGTGGTAGGAGGAGTCAGGATAGGAGGGGTTAGAATTTGGTCGCTAGCGTATGCAGATGACATAGTGTTGTTGGCAAAAAGCGAGGAGGCCTTAAAGGAAATGATGAAGAGGTTGAGAAGATACCTGGATAAGAACAGGTTAGAACTGAATGCGGAAAAGTCCAAGGTTATGGTTTTCAGAAAAGGAGGTGGAACGGATAAGGAAGGGGAGTGGAAGTGGAAGAGAAAGGCGGTGCAGGAGGTGAAAGAGTTTGTGTACCTGGGCTTCTTGTTTCGGAGGAATGGCGGAGTGGAGGGTCACATAAAAGAGAGAGTGAGGAGGGCAAATGTGGTGATGAGGCAGGTGTGGGGGTTGGGAAAGAAGTTATTGGCAGATGATTTTGGAAGGAGAATGAAATTGTTTGACTAACTAGTGATGAGTGTGCTATTGTATGGAGTAGAGGTGTGGGGTGGAAGGAAAGCGAAGAGGTAAATAGGACACAGGAGAGGTATGTAAAGTGGACACTGGGGCTGGCAAGGAACACGCCTAATTATATTGTCAGGAGGGAGACGGGGAGAACGAGTGTAGGGATTCTAGCGGGGAGTCGGGCGTGTAAATATGAGGAGAAATTTTTGGAAGAGGGGGGAAGTAAGCTGGTTAGGGAGTGTTGGTGGGAGAAGGAGAACAGGAGAGGGGGTGGGAAGATGGAAGTTGAAAGAGAAAGGTATTTTAGAACGAATGGACTGCAGATGGATGAAGTGAGAAGGATGCATGAGGAAGGAAGGAAGGTATATGAGTTGTTTAAGAAAAACAGCATGAAGAGAGAGAGAAGACAGCAGGAGAAGAGAGAATAAGAGAGACAAGGTTTAATGGGAACTATGTGTGGATTATGCCAAGGGCGAGAGCGCAATATTTGTGTGAGAAAGGAGAGAAAGGAAGTCAGGAGCTTATAGCGAGGATGAGATGTGGGTGCATGGAGGGTTTTAATAGGTTCCGGCTCGCTAGGGAAAAGAAGATGTGTGAACTATGTGGGAAGGGGGAGGCAAGAGTGGAGCACTGGTTGTAGGAGTGCGTAGAGGTGGAAAGGAGTAGGATAAGCATGGAGGTATTGATGCATGAAAGGGGGGACAAAAGGGCAGTAGCATGGATGAAGGGAGTCTTGGGTAAGATGGAGGAGAAGAGAAGGAAGGAGGAAGAGGAATGGAGAAGGAAAGATTGTAAATAGAGGACGAAGTAAATATAAGTAAATGTAAATATTGTAAATAGTAGATAAGTATTAGAGATTAGCCGCGGAGGCAGAGTTTGGTAATGCGTTGCAAATCAAGAAAGTAGGGACATGCGTGCGAAGCGAGGAAGGCAATGCGATAAGAGCGAGCGGCGTTAGAGATAAGGTGTGGAAGGATGTCAGTTTTGAGGGTTAGTTTTAAGAAAATTCTTTAAAAAAATGGAAGTGTAAGCATAGTCAATTTCTTAAGGCTAGCAGGCTAAAAAATAAACATCTATCTATATATTATTATATAATGTATAATAATATATATAATCCCTTTATTGGGGGTCCAAAAATAGAATGCCATAAAACCTAATCCCTTTTATATTTCCCAGGTTATTTATATTATTTAGATTTATTTATGCAAATTCTCCTTTCACTTATATTTAATTATTAATATTTATATACTAAATGACTCTGAAGGTGAATCTGAAAATTTTATCCTGACTTTTTTTCTGACGATTCCCGACTTTTTTTAGTGGGGTTACGGTAAATTGAGTCGTAACTACTGTTATAACACTGCGTTCCATAAAAAATATATATATACTTTTATATATATATATATATATATACTTTTCACGAGACATCGTAGACATTGTAAATCTAGTGAAACTAAAAAAAGTGTCACATCGAAATTTGTCAAACACCCTCAAAATATGATTTTATGGTCAAAACCTCATTAATCAGTCAAAATTTGACTGATTAAATTAATCAAGCAAGTTTTGATTGAAAGATCAGTTATCCCTACTGACAAAACAAACGCCTTTAAAATTTACATAAATTACTTTGGGTCTATTTTTGTCGATTTTATCAATCATTATAAAGGTTAAATGAATTTTGAGACTGCTTTACCCACATAGCACAATCTTAAATGCGAATTGAGTTAATAGAACCCAATAAGAAAATCTAACAAATTTTGTTTGAAATTCACTTATTTTTGGTTGAGAATTCATAAGTTTTTGGTTAAAAAATGTATTTTTTGGTCTAAAATTTAATTATCTTATTGAAAATTCAACAATTTGTTTCGAGTCATCCTTTTGGTTCAAAATGCATCTTTCTGTTAAAAATACTCAACTATTTTGATCAAAAATATAACTATTTGGTTGAAACATAAGTTATTAGTAAACTTATAGTAAACTTATTAGTAAATTTTTTTTTTTTTAATTCAACTGTTTTGGATTTTAAAATAATTTTTTTTGTTGAATTATCAACAGTTTCATTTTACGTTCAGAAATCATATTTTCTTCTTTCAAAATCCAAATACTTTGGTGAAAGTTGAATTACTTTGTCAAGAATTAATTTTTTTCGTTGTAATTCATATCTTCGATTTAAATTTAACTATTTTTTTTAAATTCGCTTTCTTTTTGCATTTTAAGATTTTTTCAACTGAAACTTTAAACATTCCATTTTTGGTTTAAAACTGATCTTTTTAGTTGAAAATTCAACAATTTAGGTAACAATTCGCCTCTTTTGGTTGCATTCAACTGTTTTTGATTGAAAATAAATTCTTTTTCATTGGAATATTACAAATTGAGATTTATTCTGTGAATAATCTTTATTTGTTGAAAATTCAACTCTTTTGTTAAAATTCAATATTTTTTTGGTTAAAAATGCAACTATTTGGTTAAAAATTAGTCTGTTTTCGTTGAGAATTAAACTATTTTGTTAAGAATTTGTCTTCGTGGTTGAACTCAACTGTGTTCGATTAAAAATTTAAAACTTCTTTGGTTGAAAATTGAACTTATTTGTTTAAAAATCTTTTTTTTTTTTTTGGTTGAAGATTCATCTGTTTTGTTGACAATTTTTTTAACGGAATATTTAACTATTCTATTTTTTGTTGAAATATTTCTTTTTTATTTAAGAATTTATGCAGTTTGCTGAAAATTCATTTTTTCTATAGGAGATTAATCTTCTTGATTCAAAATTATTCTGTTTTGGTTATGGATTCAACTATTGAAAAAAAAAACATCTTTTTGCTTAAAAAATTTATTTTTTGCTTGAAAATTTAATTAAGTTGTTAAAAATTCAACAATCCTAAATTAATTAGTAAAAGCTCCTGGGGAAATTTACTGATTAGATTTAAAATTTAAAATAATTGATTTTATCAATAAGTCAAATGGTCTAATTTAAAAAGTCACTTTTGAGTGGTTTGTCAATCTTTGAATCCGCATTATTTTAATATGTCAAAATTGACTGTGAATCAGTCACTTTTGACTGATTCTAATTTATAGTGCTTATAAAAATTCCGAGAATAATTCATAACTCCGCAATGTTGCATTCAAGTTACAATGTTTTTTTAGTTTTTGTGTAAAAAATACACATTTTTAACCATAGATTGATTATTTCATCACGCTAAGATATCAAAAAGCTGCATTATACCATTATATACCATTAAGCCATTTCCCTTTCGGGGTAGGCGTGACACTACCCGATTCGGGTAGTGTTTCTAGGTTGATAACTTGTAGTAAATAACTACAAGTGTGGGCTCACCACACCCACGATGTGCCAACAGCACTCAGTTTTCTCGAATGGTCACCCATCCAAGTGCTAACCGCGCCCAACGCTGCTTAACTTCAGTGATCTGACGAGAACTGGTTTTTTCAGCGTGGTATGAAAATATTTCGAAGTTTCTAATTTTTTCAACTGTAACAAGAATCTAATGACATTTGTTAAAACCTAATAATTGTTTTCTGTTAATGTATTAAAAATACGTTTTATTCTATTCGATATAACAATTTGTACGTTTTTTATACGATTTCATATTTTCCGCTATTAGAACTTCAGCGAAAAACGAGCGAAAATTTCATATCAGCTTTCGCTGTAGTTGACTATTCAGCTGCTTAATTAGCTTTTTCGATAACTAAGTCAAATTTCAACCAATTCTAATTTAACCAAAAGTTCCTTATGCGCGGAATCAAACGTGCACTTACAATATATTAAGGGCAAAAAAATAGTAGATTTTGAAAAATGTCATTAAATCATTGTTAAAGTTGAAAAAATCGGGGATGAGTGAGAAACTTCGAAATATTTACGATTGTAGCTTCGTGATTTTTCACCGTGATAAAAGAAACCACCTACAGTTAAAAAGGTGTGTTTTTCTATTTTTAAATGACCATAAAACGGGTTTGTGACCATAAAATATGATTTTGGGGGTGTATGAGAAATTTTTCACATGACAATTTTTTTAGTTTCTTTAGATCGACAACTTCTACTGTGTTTCTTGAAAAGTATTTTTCTCTGTAACACAATGTGATCTGGTGTATACTCTTTGATTTAATACCAAATAATCTGGCGTTTTTCCTGTAATCGTTTAGAATATTGATATAGATATAAGTTTGTGAATTTTTTAGAATATTAGTTATTATAGTATTATTATATTAAATCATCATTATATCACTATATTTATATTATATTATTATCTATATTTAATTTATTTAACAGATTCAACATTGGCATTGTCATTATTTTAAACATATTATATTCTTTAAAATATTGATTAAATCTTCAATAAATCATATTATCGAAGAAAATATTTTGAGTTATCAATTTACAGGCCTGATCATTGAATCCTTTGAAATCCATTAAAATCCCATAAATCCTATGGAATCTGGTGAAATCCTTTGAAATTCCTTCTATCCTATTAAAAACCCTCGAAATCTACACTTTAAGAAAATAACTGTAACTACATATTGATTGAAGTTGTATACAACTGTGCTTGAACTATTTTTGACATTTGCTAAAATGCTTATAATATTTATAATCCAAAATCTAGAATTTTGTCTCAAAAATACCAAAAGGACAAAACATCCAAATTTTACAAAAAATCAGCGCTAAGCTGATTAAGCTAATTCTTCAAGGATACAGAATAGAAATTCCTTGGGCAGAAATCTCTTTTCATGCTATCAAAATAATCAGACACAATTAAAACCTGATGGTATGGAAAATATTCATTCTAGTCTCCTGGCGCAATGTAAATAAAAGTAATAAAGTTTCTTCATATTTCACAATACAAATAATGATAGCATTTATACGTAGAGTGAAGATTTTTCGTTAATGAAGGGTAATTTACTTATTTTCACATGTATTCATACAAAATTATGACTTATACGAGTGTTGTTAAGAAGTTGCCTTACACAAGCAATATATTATTCTTTCTATACTTCAAATCTTTTTTCATGTGGTGGTATTCAATTCAAGAGCATGTGACAGTCTGTCACGTGACCAATTACATGTTTTATATTCGGCAACTTTATAATTGAAAAAATGTAAATATTGCGTTGAAATTTTTAGGAATTGTTTAAAGTATATAAGGGAACGTCGGTTTGGTCAAATTAAGTTTTTATTTCGTTTGAATAGTGCAATTTTATTAATTTTTATTTTTGAATGTGACTGAGAACAGGGCTTTAGAACCCTAGCTGAAACCCTAGCTGGTCCCTGTACCAAGGATTTCTGCCGAATATGGTTACAATAATTAATAAGCAGTCGCGGATAATTGTCCAGGGGTGGTCCCGAAAGAATTAACCCCCAAGCGAAGCGTAACAACCGTGTCGCAAGCTGAATGGCACCTGGTGATGTGTCTCAAATGGTGACTCTGGGATACCAGAGGACCTCTCAGTGTATGCAGACTTATCCTTGCATGCGAGGCTCTACAAGGATGGACGAACCCCTTTCCCTAGCTGCTCGCGGGAACAACAATGATAACATCGAACATATAGATGTAGTATGTGCGGTTCAAAACAATCGAACGCGCAGGGCTCCCGACAATGAGTCGGACAACAATGCCGACTACACTAAAGTTGGGGGAGCCAATCATGACAGAAAGACAGAGTCAATGCGATGGACAGGCAGACTCTCAATACTTACCAGTTGAGTTACTTACCAGTATGGCCCCTAACCAAGAAGGTTACATGGCACGACTGCATGCTCTGTGGTGCTAGAAACACCCAGAGCTCTCGCACTTTTCGCATGAACGTCTGCGAAACCATGCCCAGAAACTCCGGAAAAAGGGTTATGCAAGCGGAGCGCCTACTCTACTGCAGCCAGAACAAGCCGGTACCACAGAAAGAGGAGCGATACTGAGACCAGCTGCGGGCAGGCATCCAACAGAGGAAGAGCGATGCTTCAATAATCGGAAAAACATCAACATCCAGGTTTCTCTTAAGGCCAAAGATCTGGCTGAACTGGATGACAAGCTTCGTGGAGATTTTTCCGAAGAGTCCGATCTCTGGACTATCAATTGTAGTGTATAATGCACAGAGAGCTTTGGTGGATGCAAACCGTAAAAGATAACCAAAGGCTGATCATAAGACTAAAAGACGAATGCATGGACTCAGCACAAAGATGAGCTGGGCCAGACAATACGCGTTCCGCATTCAGTGTGATCTTCTAGTTACTGTCGAGCACCCGCCCAAATCAGAGGAGGTCGAAGCATTTTGGAGAGACGTCTACGAAGTTCAGCGCCCATTGAAAGAAAACTCAGAGAACCTCAATAGCTTCAATGAGCTGAAATGAGGTGAAAAAAGATTTAAGAGACATGAAGAACTATTCCGCTCCGGGACCAGATTGTATCAATACCTTCTGGTATTGATGATCGTCGGGGCGCCCCTGGTGCCACCGCTGGGGGTGGCTGCATCCAAATCGCTGCCAATTTGAACACGAGACGGGAAGCGTCCACAACTTATCTCGACGGGATGACGAGGAATTACCAAAAACACATCCTCAATATGGCGGCAGTTATTGACAGATGCCGCCTTTGTGGAGATCCCAATGAGAACATCGAGGACATCATTGATGGCTGTACGATGCTTGCATCGCAAGAATACACGCGCACACATAATGATGTTGCTGGGATCATTCACCAACAAATTGCCCTGTAGACTGATTTACTAGAGAGATTTGAGCCTTACTACAAATATAGCCCAGTTAAAGTACTAGAGAACGAACACCATCTCCTTTACTGAGACAGGACTATTCTGACTGACCATCGAGTCATACACAATCGTCCAGATGTCCTCTGGTTAGATTAACGTGCTCAACACGTGAGAATAATAGACATAAGCGTTCCCTTGAACAACAACATTAGGCTCCGATATACTGAGAAGATCCAGAAATTTTCGGAGCTGAAGCAGGAGATCCTGACCGTTTGGAGGGTGAACAAGGTCACCATCCACCCGGGCGTGATCTCCACTGGGAACGTTCATGCGAGGTGCGTACAAATCTTGGAAGAACTGGGAGTTCGATATTCGCTACATCTAATTCAGAAGGCAGTATTGCTGAACACGTGCCGCATCGTCCGGAGTTTTCTGGGAGTGAACAATGATAGCGGCTAAAATCGCCTTCTGTGGCCATCTCGCGTACACAACAGATAACTGTGATAAACACATTTTTAATTTTTGTCTTTTACTTTTTGACTTTCAATTTTTGACCTTTCTTGTATATGTGTATAGTGTGAAGTTGTGTTTGTCTCTCGCCATTTAAAGTAAATAATGTTAATATTTTGAATCGTTGGTCTCAGTCGTTGGCATTGAAACTAGCGTTTGTAAGAAAGATGGCTCTTCGTGACCGTGTTTAGGAGCGAAGTACTAGGTCATGAGTACCTGTGGGATGGATGGTGGGCCCGTTTAAATAATAATAATTTCGTGCCAACGAATTTGTCAAAACATGCTTCATGACGTTGCTCGCAGTATTCTTTGCATATTTCCCTCCACGTTTCTTCATTCTACTTATTTTTTTAATTTTTCATATCTTTAGTGTAAAGTTCTTGAGGGTCACATGCTTCTATAATTTTATCAGAAAATTTATATTTATTGGTATTTATGTAATTATCATTCTCAAGTCTTCAGGTATTATTATCGCATGAATTTTTAGTTAATACTTACAAATTTGTCTAGAGCTAAATGATTGGTGCTAATCTCCTTTTCGAAAGCATCGAATTTTTCTTTTGCCTTCAATGGTTCGAGAGGTAACATTTCATGCGTTCCTCCAACTTCAGTGCCGATTGGTCTTTCCTCTCGCTCTCGCATGTTTATCGCGTCATTAAACTCATCCTTCATGATTTCCATAGAGTGCCTTATCCATATAACGCTTTCTGAATGCAAAGATTTTAGTGAACAGATTTGTAAATTTTAGCATATATTTACTTAACCCTTAGCTTGGCCACTTTTTGATTTTTGTACGCACACCTTAAAATTAAGAGACCACTTTGTTAATCCATCCGAAATATTTAATTCAAAGGTATGTGTAAATCAAGACACATCGCTAAGTTAATGGTTAAAACTATATATGGAGATTGTGTATCGATACTTACAGGTCTTACAGCCCTTAGAACAAAACTTCCACTTTTTAAATGACATAACCCCTTCTGTTAAAAACAAAAGAATATAGCATTTAAAAGTCAGTAGTAAAACTTATAAGTATTTGCTGGCTCTATTTAAATGTTTCAATAAATTACTATGCTTATTTGATCAACATAACGGGAAAATATTCTCACAATATAAATGAAATATTTCCATCTACAAAGCACAAGATGTTGAAAATTCGAATAGTATATAATAAAAATCGTAAGCATTCTAAAATTTCATCTTATACATATGAAACAAAGAGGAGGACACAAGAATATAATAAATCATGCATAATTACCTCTTGAGAATATTTCCCTGTTAGAAATAGGAGCTTCTTCCTTTATTGACCTATAGGCCATTCGATCAACATCGTCCAATGACCGTCCTCGTGTTGAAGATCTTTCTGATGAAGGGGCTGATCCATCTATGTTTCGAGGTACAAATGAGTTAACCAGTACTAAATTGTTTCAATTAAATTGAAGAATGGTGAAAGCTCCGAAAATTGCGATAATTTTCTAATTCAATACAATTAATAAAAAAGATTTCTTAAAAGGACAAAGACCTTTGGAGCTTTAATGGTCACATTTTTAATTAAACGTAAGCTTTTCTTACATTTTTGAGATAAAAAATGTCCTTGGGACTTTTTGGAACTGAAATTCGCATGTAACTTTGTCAATTATAATAAAGTATAAAACCTTTAATTCGCGTGGCCTTCCTTGGTAAAATGTAGCAAACTTTGAAACTCTCTTTTAAATAAAGAATGGCAAGAATCATTTTCGTTCACAATTTCTAGAAATTCAAACGAAGTGTTTAGCATTGCTTAAAATTAAGTTTTCAAGACTTGCTCAAAAACAGTAATAATTAGAAATTTCACTAATTTGTAATAATTCATAATAATTTTAGTATGAAAAATCAAAAAGGCAGACTATTTTAGTAAGAGCCATTGAAGAAAACTTTATATGCATGCATTTTATGATAATCTGATATTAAGAAGCGAAAGTGAGATGTATGCATTTTGGAACGTTCTAAGAACGTTCCCGAACTTCCGCAGGACATCTATAAAGATTTGTATGGGAAAAAATTTGAAAAGAAAAATAATTCTAAAAAAAAGTTGATTCACAAAATATTATAATATTTATAATAAAATAGTAATAGAGAATATACATTTTGCGGAAATGAAAGCGTAACCCACGTTTCAATTCATTAAATGAATTTAAGATCCTGATGATCCTTCAGAGTGAAATTTATGTGATTTTCACTTTCAATTTAATATACAAAGGCGAAACTGAGACGCATTTAGTTTAGTTGGATCATTTTCCATTTCTAAATTGTTATTTCGCTGGGAAATGCAGAAATCCTCTTAATGTCTATGCCTAAAATCGATGAATGACATGAACAGATTTTGGGACTTCCAAGGACGTTCCGAAACGTCCACAGAACATCCTTTCAGATTTGAGCAAAAAAAAAAGCTTTAGAGTATACAGAATAATTCTGAAAAGAAAGCATTTTTACAAAATATTATAATAGCAACAATTGTTCTCATCCATAATTTCTAGTAATTCAAAAGGGGAGCTCAAAATTGCAGACAGCCTTTTTGGTGGCAATATTAATTTAAAGAGAAAACCTCTGACCCCTTTAAAATATCTCTGAAAATGCTAATTGTTTTGAGAAAATATCAATGAGAAGGAGGCTGTTACTTAAAAACAGAAACTTCTTGTCCATTAAAGTTGTTCTCTGATAATGGTTGTGATCCATATAACTGCTTTTGTGGGCAAACATAGGTCCTGATCCGTCATCCAAATTTTCTGCCAGAATTAAGGTGGTCAGTATTCTAAATTATACAATAAGATCTAAAGAAAAAAGTTGACAACAAATAAATTCTCTCCTCACATGTGCGCCATTTATTATGTTCACCATTTGGATATCGATTGTACTCCTTATGCGTAAGTCTAAGATAATTAAATGAAATGAACAAATTTTGGAAAGTTCCAAGGACATTCTGGAACGTTCGCAGGATATCTTTTTAGACTTTAACGAAAAAAGTTTTAAACCACACACAATAATTCTGAAAAATGTTTCTTTACAAAATATTATTTTCAAATTTTTATCAATGCCCTTCTTGTTACATTCCTCTTCTTGTTACAGACAACTAGTTCTATAGTAGTAAATTGTTCTAATTAAGTTGCGGAATTTTTAACGTGGCAAATGTCCTTCAGGCACCAGTTTAGTAAAAAGAATTTAGGACAATTTTATATGCATGTACTTTAAATTAATCTGACATTAAAAAGAAAAAGTGATACGCATCTATTTTGGAACGTTCTGAGGACGTTTCGGAACGTTGACAGGATATCTTTAAAGATTTGAACGAAAGAGTTTTTAAACTACAGAAAATAATTCTAAAACAGAAGTTTCTTCACAAAATATTATAATATTTATAATAAAATAGTGCAAGAGAATATACGTTCTGCAGAAATTGAAGCTGACATATCTATTTTTGGACGATGTGATTCGTTCTGTAATTTCGTCTCATCTCCAGATTTTTCTTGAGAACAATTTTTCTAATTGGACTTGGTGAATCTACAAGTGACACTGTTATTATCGTTGTCTTCATCTACACAAGTAAATAGCAAACAATGTATAAAAACGCAATTATATCTCTGAAGCATGAAACGTATAAAATAAGCATTAGGGAACAGTCCACTGACTTTTATATTTCATGTTGAACCATCACTATAACAATATTGAATGAATCCTTTTTCTTTAAATTTGTTATTTTATTACTTCATTTTCTGACTTCTCCTAACCTTTATCTTGTAGCACAAAAAATCAAGGGCATCACTTCCAACTTCTTTCTAGGAAATTTGTTCTTAGAGAGTGGTCGTAAAAGTAAACGTATAGTCTGAGCAGGAGGTAGCGTTTTAGATTTAATTATTGTAGGCTACCTCGATTGCAAAGGTTGTACCTCGACATATTTGTAGGAAGCGTCTACCTTTCCCCTGAAGTTCCACGGTGGCATCTTAATATTAACCTTATGTATATTCTTTCTACCTGCAATTAAAATAAGATAACATTAAGCAAGGTTAGTGTCATGATTGGCATATATTAATTAAAATAAGTATGAAGATATAAATAAATATTGAATGAAACATATACTTACTTGTTTCATTTTCATCTGAAGAGCTTAAGCTTTGTGGGCAAGACTGACGTTTTCCTGCCACTTTTTTTTTGTTTTCATGTTAGTACAGGTTCACTACGCCTATGAGATATGTGCTCGATACGAACAATACTTCCATTTTGTAAGTACAGTAACCTCCCACTTATCGCACTACCAGATATCGCGACTTCTCCTACTTATTTTGCTCCCACTGCCGACGTATGTAAGCGCACGCATTAAACAAAATCCTCGCGCGTATACATAATTTATTTTTAAATATTGACATTCAATGTAACCTACTTAAGGTTAATAATTAATTCTACCTTTAATTTGAAGTACCTGATTCAAGAATGGCTAGTAATTCGAGACCGAAAAAGAAAAAAACTTAAATGTCTATCCAGAGTTGTCAAACATTAAACTTTTTTTCAAAGACAACTTTTAAGAAAACACTAAGTTTTTTAAGATTCGTAGGTCAAATTAGTATAATGACCTCTTAATATTCTTTCCTACTTGTATACTGAACTGTCAAGTTTTGACATTAAATTTTTTGAATAGATTCGATTTTCTCAACCAATCAGATACGAGGATAAAGCGCAAGGGGAGAACGATTTTTGATGTTGTAAGGAACTCACTTAACGCGAATCCCAGTCCCAGACTTTCGTGATAAGTGAGAGGGTACTGTAATAACAATTTTCCAGTTCCTTTATCGTCAACGTAAAATTGTTGAACTTCACTTCTGCGTACGCCTTGTAATCATCGTATGATTTCAGAAAGTAGCAATAATTTTCGGGCCTTACTTCCTTTATGAATTCAGTGCTATTATGCAATATTTCTACAAGTCTACGGAACAATTGTGGAAAAACATCTGTGTCCCTGCGAATCAGTTTTTTCAATGTCTGCATACAATTTTCGAAAGTGTACGCTGTATTTGAATCCAAAGGTCCAGGTAATAAAATCTTTTTCGCACAAGTGTTGAACACATTGAATAGTGAAAACAAACTTTTACTCACTGTATAAGGTTTTAAATGTTTCTACAAACCACCTTAATAATTCTTGGGCGCACTGATTATTATCTTTATACTGCTCAGCATGACTCAAAATTCTGAGAACTGCGTGCAGCGCATTGCAATAATTGGCGTATTCTTCAGAAAGAACTTCCCCGAAAATAAGAGGACCCAGATAGTGAAGAAAGAGACGGAATTCAACGGCTTTTCAATGATCCACTTCATCTAGCCCCCTCGATTTGCGAACAAGCAAGGTATCCATGGCTTCAAATGAATCAACAGTTCCGATAGATATCCAGTTTCTTTTGCAGACAACTTTCCCGCCTTTTTTGCACCAATCGTTAGCAATTTCAGCAATTTCTTTGCAACACCTAAATTTTGTAGATGCAATACGTTCAGTGAAAATTAAGATATCATTTTTAATTCAATTTTTTCGAAGAGAGGGTCTCCCGTGTGGTGCTCTCTGCTCTTTCTTAATAAGAAAGATCCGTAGCTTCTCAGTGAACTCTTTGTGTTAAAAAACCACATTCGATGATCTAAGTATTCGACTTCGTCAATGCATCGCGGATAACCAAAATATCCATTTTGGGACTTTGTGCATGTCACCATACTTCTTGCCGGGCTATCACGAATCATCAAATCAAGTTTAACTTTGCATTTTATTCCATTATGAGATGATTTTGGCGTCGGACTTTCATGCAGGAGGTCCGGGGTTCGATCCCTGAGCCGGGTACCAATGGAAATTTTTCTATGTACTTCTACCGGAGCTTCGGTGGTTCGGAACCCACCTTAAACTGTAGGTCCCCTCAGAAAAAGCTGGTATCATACCAAGGTGGGGCTCCATGTCGAGGGGACTAGCCTTGGAGGTCGAAGCCGATTCTGTGAAGACTCGAAAATGAGTCAGCGTTCTTCTTGCGTTTGGGGACTCCTATAGGAGGCACCACGCTCGATGGTCGCTGGCCAATTTCGAGTAATGAACACACACACATACACGTACATAACACACCAGGACAGTGCTTCGAATCTGTGCATCTACCTGATGACCTCAGAGGGATCGCTCCGTACACCCTAGCCTGCTAGGGAAGCTGCCGAATGGCAGAGTGGTTGAGGATCACTTTGCCTGATCAACAAAGGAGGACGTCATTTACTGTGCGATAGGTATGCCTGGCACCTGAGAGGTATAATCTCAGAACGTTGATAACAACGAAAACCCACCGAGATAAAAAAAAAAAAACTCGGCGAAGGATGGCCGGATTCGTAGTACTGCCTTGAGAATAAACACGGGTATGGCACAATAGGCTTTATAGCTTGAGCGTCAGGGGCGGGACCTCACGGGCCCCCCCGCCTACATTACAACTAACTAACTAACTAACCATGGTAAGCTCCGATGACAAACACTTCTTAAAATTGGCCCTTCATTTTGCCTAATACTGGCCACAACAGACTTTTCGATGTTTTTCTAATTGGCAAACCTTCAAGATTCATATCAAATAAAATTTCTAATTTAATAAAATCATTTTCTTTAAGACATCTATTAGAGCCCTTTCCAATCCATAGTGTAGATAAGTGCCGGATCCACAGGAAATGTTCTTGGATGCTTTCCTTAGTGTTCCTAATAGCGTTCTAGCATCTTTGGGTAATTCGGTGTGTCCCTCTTCGCGAAATATAGTAAGGGTCTCGTTGATAGATGTTCTATTCTTATAATGGCGTAAAGCCCAATCAGCAATTTCCTATCATGTCGTCAACGGCACAAGAGATTTTTCCTCATCTTCGTCAACTGAATATAAATTCAACTTTTTCCAGAATTCAGTCTCGTCATTTTCTAGACAAACTTGATCCACGTCTTCATCTACAGGATGCTGCGCTCCATGCACGATTCTGTCTGTAGAAAGCTCTGTGTCGTCAAAATGTGTCTGAATTTCAGGCTCCTTAAAATTAACTTCAGTGCTAATACCATCAGAATTTGGTACAAAGTATTAGTGTTATAAATGTTTTTAACAGTTTGCGGTTTGTTACTTTTTCGAAAGCAAGAAGAAAAGCAATCTTTGACTGCTTTAACGCACTAAAAGAAAGTGATATGTATGTGTGTTGCTAGGACCATAAAACAAAAGTTTGTTTCTTTTTCTTATAACAATATTTAAATATTTCTCGCATCAAACAAGTCCCAAAATTTTCAATTCTGTTTAACTTTGAGTCCAAAGATTTTCACTGGGATCTATCTAAGTATCTAAGTCAACAAATTGTTTAAACTGTTTCAAAATCAAATTTTTACACCACAATGTGCGGTGGAATTTTCGCAATGCCCATCAAATTCGTATGATCGTATATTCTTATGACTTTGGGGCATTATTTCTCAAGTTTACCCACTAGTACCCACTCAAAAAGTCAAATTTGTCCGCTGTCAGTCAAAGTTTTGTGATATTGGATAGTAGTTTATGGAGTTAAATTCCCTTTAAGAGCTTGAAGGTTAAAAAACAAATTTT
This sequence comes from Andricus curvator, assembly GCA_932195095.1. Lineage (NCBI taxonomy): Eukaryota > Metazoa > Arthropoda > Insecta > Hymenoptera > Cynipidae > Andricus > Andricus curvator. The sequence goes on from CAKNYM010052029.1 coordinate 65,774, forward strand.
TATTGTTTATTGATAAAAATAAGCGATCAGTAGTTTTTGAAAGAACTTATATATTAAGAAATTACAGATCGTCACGGCAATTGTTGTCTTAACTTTAAAGTCTTGAAACTGAATTGAATTTAATAGATGTTTGACATTCTAAGATATTAAAGTATGTATTCTACAAACATTATTTATTTTCTGTTGAATCGTTCGCTGTTGCCTTTTTGTTGTTCTCTTGATACGCTTTTTTGTCTTGTTAAACCACTTTTTTATTCGATGTTCAACACTGTTATCAGTAGCACCGGTTAACATTAGACGAACAGCTCCTAGAAAAATGATGAATTCATGAATATGACTTTATTTTTATTACGATTTTTTGTGAACACCAGATTAACTGTGCAAGTCGGCCAACGCATTTAAAAGAATTTTCGGCCTCGGCCTTAAATGCATCCTCCTACAAAATAATAGTTTCATTTATTTTTTACCAAAAAAAAAAGATTTGATATACAAAATATGAGATTAGCTTTAAGCAGAATTCATTTATTTTTTATTTTTTGAATTAAAAAAAATGAAATAATAAATATACTTTTAAGACTTCTTTTTCATGAAGCAAAAATTTTAAAGTTCAAAATATTTATCTTGACAGGTGAATTGAAAAAAGAGACCGTCGCAAACTGATCGATTAGCATCGTTGCGATTTTTGTGCATAAAAAGACGGCACAATACCTCAAAAATGGTTCTTTCTCGTCTGGCGGACGAGAAAGAAGTATTAAGAAAACATAAAAAATAAAAAATATGTGTTTTTGATACCCGCCCCGACCAGCAAAACCTCGGCTTTGCAAAAGTCGGGCGGGCGACCGAATCCCATGCATACGCTCAGCTGACCCGAGAGCAGCAGCTGCTCTACGCGAGGTGGCGCGCGTGCTGATGCAGGCCACAACAGAAAAAGCATCCGAGCTAGCAGCCGACAACAAATTTTGATAATTAACATTAATTATTAAACGTACTTTCGGCTGGGGATGAAGAAAAATAGTATACGACACACGGCCAGAAATATTGGATGCCCTGGCCTTGGGTCGTAATATACTATTTCTATTCAATTATAACTCCCATTACCTTCGTTTTTGGCCTCGAAACTTTTTTACTGACCAATATAATTTTGCCAAGAAATAATATAGGGAAAAAATGTAAATAATTATTTTTGTCTAAATGAAGTAAACTTTCTTTCTTCATTTTTTAGCGGACAAATTATCTTGTACAATAACAAAATTTCGAGGTAAGAAATGAAGCTAATCGGAGTTGTAATTGGTAAGAAAAAATATTTTGAAGCTTAAAATTTTGCGCCGTGAAAAGGCACCCTAAGATAGAAATGAGATCTACTTTTGTTTTAAAATATAACATTTTAAAAATTTAGTGGATGTACAATATGATATCCTAAAATATAAAACAAGAGCTGAGCAATTTTTGAGAAAATCTTTCTCTCCATACCTTGCTTTCTTCACGTTTCTGATGCCCCTGTAATGAGAAAGAAAGCGATTTTCTGCATATGAAATTCAATTGCAAATGGCGATTATGTGTCAATTCCATCTCAACTGCATTTAAATCTGCCTGTCTTCAACTTAAAAGAACTGAATACTTCGTTTTTGAAGTCGATTAAGTTTCTGTTTTCCATATCAGCTTGACTTTGTGTGATGACTTTAAGAGCTTTTATTTGTTACATTTTCTTTCGAAGCCCATACAGTATCATTTGGAACCCATTTTTCACTTTAAATAATAGTAATAATGATAATAATTAAATTTAGGCAGCAGCAGAACTGGATGACGTACATGTTCCGGTTCCGCCGAGATTGGTTGCTTTAAAGAACCATGATCGTAGCTTTCGGAGCCTGAAACTTCTCACATAGAAGTAATTAAGGCGTAGAAATATGGCGACTCCATCGCCCGAGAGCTCCGGTTCTTTCAGTCAGCCACGTGGAATTGGGCTAACTCCCCAAAACAACGATTTATGCGGTTACGTCACCAGTATCGCACAGTGCCACCCACAGTAGGCCTCTCTCGGATGTAGGCCATGGTTTAGTTGGGAGTGGCGATAGGAACGAAGCGAGGCGACGATCAGGGAATAGCCCCGGACAAACGCGAGAACATCGTTTGAAATGGTCGGGCCAACTCAGGAGGGACATCCTTACCTTTTGGCCAGGAAACTCACCGGCGCGAAGAGGATACATGCTGAGTTTATATGAACGTTCGGTCAATATGCACCCGGAACATGCTCATACAACGCCTCAGTATTTCCGAGATCAGATATACTTTTTACTACGAAAGGGATATGAAGCTGTTCATCAGCAAGAAGAAGAGCAACATCCTTCGTGAACTCGGAAATTCCTTGTTATAAAATCTTGTATCAAATTTTTCTAAAATCTATGGTGCCAGATATGTTTCACATACCGTACATAATTTGCTGCATCTTTGCGATGACGTAAAAAAGTTCGGAGCTCCAGACAATATCAGTGCTTTTAGATTCAAAAACCATATGCCGGTCATTAAAGGTACAATTAGGAAACCTAGCCAGTTTCTAGAACAATTGGCACGCAGGTCCCTGAAATTAGGAGTGCTGGGTGGCTCCGTTTGTTACGAACCGTATAAAACTAGGACATTAAAAAGTAGTCATCCTCATGGACCTATGTTAGAGTAAAACCTACCTTTTTTAGAACACTATAAGAAGTTGGAGATTACTTCTTATAATATTAGTTGCAAAAACCAAGCAAATCAGTATTTTCTTTTGAAGGATAAATCTGTAGCATCTATTTTCAATATAATAAAGTATGAAGACAAAAAAACTCGTTTAAATTGAAAGAAAATGATACTGAATGATAGTTTGTACTCAATACACATGGACTGGAAGCAAATGAATATTATGAATATGTGTGACAATATTGCAAAATTGTACTCCTGGCCTATTAATTCCGTGCAGAGTAAATTGTGGAAGATGACGTTAGGTCACACTAGTGTAGTTTTTCCAATTCATCACACAGAAAATCGAACCCTGTCATGTGCGAGTTTTATTAGAAAGGTATGTTTACATCTAATAGAAAGAAAAAACAAACTGAAGAATATTTCATATAAAATTGAAGAAAAAGACACAGGAATTGTATATCTTTCAAGTTTTTTAATAATATCTGTTTACTCACTTTCACATTATTAACTTATGAGAGTTACGCATGTGAGTTTATTCAATTTTAAAGGTTATTCATTAAAAATTGTTTAATTGAATATATATCACTATTGTAACATTTTAAAAAATTAAAAGAAAACATAACATTTTTTAAATTAAAATTTAATTATTATGGCTTTTAGGTTTGAGCTGTACAATTTTTAATATTTCAGTTCAAACTAAAAACAAACTATTCAGATTTTCAATTAAAATGTTGAATGATTCAAATGTGCAATTGTGCTGCAATTTTGAATATTAAAAATTCTAACCATTCCATAAGGAAACACTTGCAATTAAAAAATTTTCAAGAAAAACCGTCTTTGATTATAAATGAAAACATTTTAAAATGTGAATGTATTCACGAATGTAAAATTCAAAATTGTTGATTGTGAGATGACAGTACCTACGGAAAGTTCTGGTGATTTCTGAAGTTTATTACTAACTTAATAATTTTGAAACATGTTTCATGAGTCTATCCAAAATTATCATGAAACAATTATATTTTTTTAATATTCAATTTACAATGCCTTTAAATTAAATTCACTTACATGCCTGCACTTATTTTATAAAGTTGAGCTGAAAAACCTGGAAATTTCATACCGTTTTGTAACTGAACGCATATAAAGGGAGGAACACAAAGAAAATAAACAGCGACCGATTTAAGATAAAATAAATAATGTTTGAAAAACACATACTTAAAAATCTTAAAGGCGTTGAAACCAGAGCCCAACCTGAAAATAAAATTGCCTTATTTGACTGTATAAATACTAGAATTACATTCTTTTAAATTAGTGCCTATTCCTGTTTTGAATTAAATCTGTATTCACAGTGAGAGAAAAATTCGCTAATTTCAATAGTTTTCGTGTAAAACCTTTTTTTTTATGCTGGGGTAAGAATCCAAAAAAACTTTTCACACAAAAAGTATTTAAATTAGCTAATTTTTCTCTCCCCGTTTTGCTGCATAAATACCAGAATTATATCTTTTTAAGATAATTAGGACATATTCCTGTTTTGAATGAAAGTCAACAAAATGTTACCTATGTGTTCATGGAATGAGATATATCAACTCCAGAGTAGTTTTCTGTGCTGAATCCAAATCTGGCCTATGTGTTTTCCCAGCCCGTCAGGTTTTTGAGATTTTTTTAAGTAAACATTTTGTCGAAAGACTTAAGATTGGTTTGTTTTTTCGATATCTTATACAGTTTCTGAGATAATTAAAAGAACTAAAAAAAACCACGAAAAGAATGGTTTTGCAAAAAACCTTATATTTAACTGAATATCATTTATTTTTCAGTCAACTGTATGTCATTCTCTTCTATCTTTGATGCACTACAAATTTCAAAAAAGTTTATAGTTCCAGCTGTAACTATTCGAAAGATGCATGGCAGAGAAGTTGTCTTTTTCTATAGAGTTGCTGTTTTGACAACTTACAAGTATTTGAGGCGAATGATTGTACTGTTTATTGTATCTCATTGCATTAGATTCTACTACTGACTAAAAACTTTTTCTCTTGCATGCTCGACGATGATGATCATTTAGTTCATCAGTCATGAGACTCCAGCAGTAGTCTGCTAAAGCGATCACACTCCACTTGCCTTAGTACCTCTTTTCGATTCCAGCGATGTCTTGATCAAATCTTTCCCCGTGTTCATCACTAACTGCTCCTAAATTTTCTGGGAAGAAGTTCAAGTGAGAATGAAGAATGCGAATCTTTAGTGGCATGTTCACTTTCATTTCCTGGAAGTTCTGCAGCATAGAGTTCACCAAGTGATTGTAGTTTCTGGGTTTCGTGTTCCCCAAGAAATTGTTGACAACAGCTTTTACTGACAAGCAAGTTTGTCTTTTAAAGTCAGTCCAGCTTTTTTTGAAATCACAGCCCAAAATTCAGTTGTCGGATTTGTGATCCTTGAAAAACTCCTTCCTTGATTTTAGCTTCACTAAGCTTAAGGAATTTTCTTTTTAAGAAACGAAAACCTCCGTTTTCAGTCAACGCTTTGACAAAATGTTTTACGATGCCGAGCTTCACATGTAATGGTGGTAGTAAGCTTTTTTGAGGATCAACCAGTGGTTTTTGAGCAACGTTCATTTTTCCTGGTTCTAACTTCTTTCGGTCTGGCCAAACTTTAATATTATAATGTTCGTCTCGTGCTCTGCTGTCCCAGATGTATAAAAAGCAACAATATTTTGTATAGCCAGATTGCAATTCGAGAAGAATTATTGATGGATATTCATTTCCACTGTGCAAGAGAACAGCTTTCAAACTATGTATTCAAATTTTTCCTCCATTTTTTGGTTAATTCTGAAAAAATATCTTGTAGCCTTCTCGCATTGTAGGAGAAATTTTTTGTCTCTGTTTTTGTGGGACAAAAAAACCGTAAACGTAGCAAAAGCTATCTGGATGATTTTTGCAGCTGTGCTCCACTTTTCAATCGTTGCAGAATGAGATTTGAATAAAAGTTTAGCGATCAATCACAATCACCTCTAGAAACTCGAAAAATTGCGAAAAATTGCCCTCGTTGTATCCTACAAAGTAGCCTTTTTCAGCCTTACTGTCGAGTTTTTTACGCTTTTCCTTAGGGATGTCAGCATAAGCTGTCATTCCAAAAATAACAACATTTTCAAACTCAGTATCTTGTCCAAAAAAACTGACGATTTCTGTAGGATTGCTTTGGAAAAGGTAGTCTGTGTGACTTACCAAAAGCATATCCTTCAAAAAGGAAATCTGGATCGTTTACCTCAATTTTTTTGTTTTTTTTTCAGGTACAGATTCATATGCTGTATGTCCTGATTGAAGCGCTTCAAATTGCAATTCACATAGCTTGTGCTTTCTTACTCCCACTGCAACTGTATTCCCATACTTTTGGAAACTGCTTTCTTTAGCAGATGATATCCAAAATAAACCTTTACCTAACACAAAACCAGCTGAAAAAAGGTTGTATCTAAGGTTGAGTACAAATAGAACTTGGGACAAATATTTTTCTCTTCATCGGTTACCGTCGTGGGCTAGAATATTTATTTCTCCTTTCCTTAAAGCTTCTATTGACTCGTCCTTTTTTCCTACGTTAACAGGGAGAGGTTTCTCAAAATATTGGAGATTTATAAACTATTTTACCTAATTCGACATGTGATCCGAGTCTCCAGAATGCAAGTAATGTAAATCCACGCGCCCAATGTCCAGGCTTCTGGCTTTTTAACAAACATCTGAACCACTCGGATCCGTCTTGTCAGCTTCCTTCGATGAATCAGAACCCCGCTTACTCCACTTGTTGTCTCTTCTGCCAAAATACTCTCGATTAGATTATCTAGCGTGCGCTCGGTTCGGAGAGTCGATTCCCAGGTCTTGCGAAAATGATTGTAACCTGCTTGTAGCGTCATAATAATCTTTCCCCAATACCCGCGCCGAAACTTGAGACTTACACGTTCGTTCAGAAGCATCTAAGTTGGTCTTTACTCGATTGGTAACGTCACAGCGCAGTAATGTGGCATTTAGTCTTCTAGAGAACTAAGTAATGCTATGCGCATCCCCAATCTACCCCTTCTCCCTGCAACTAAGCATCGCAACTTAGATTTTTCAGAACGAACGTGGTCGCTCGTTCCGGCGCTGTGATTGGGGAATGCATCGTGTGCAACGAGCGGGATACTATTGTTACTATTAATTAATCTGTAATTGACTCACCTAGTGCTTGTAAGCGATGCGCAAGGTCCTTTAGCCTCGCCATATGAGACGACATGCTGTCCTTAGGATCCTTTGTCATCTGGTACAATTCCTGCTGAAGCATATGGAAAATCACTTCGGATTTTTCTCAAAGAGTTTATGTAAGCCATCCCACCTATTCTTGGCATTGCTGCAATTCATGATATTAACCAACTGTAAATCAACTACACTCGTTGCAATTATTTTCTGAGCGTTGTTACCCGATTTCAACCAAGCATCTGCGCTAAAGGTGCTTTTACTGGCTCAGGTTTGACATATTCGCCGTTCTAACCTCAAAATAAATCCCTTAAAAAAATCCAAGTTTTTGCTTCGAAAGCACTTTCCAATGCGAAAAATGCTTTTGCAGCACGTAGTATGGACCCATAACCTGTTGTTGGTAATTTATTACACTCTGAACAGTTATCATGCAAAAGAATATTCTTGATAATAATCTAGAAGATATTACATTGCTTGAAAAGGTGACGGAAAAGCCTTTTCAAAGTGAAGAACACGAAAACGACCTCGCTAAATCAGTAAGTTGATAATCGTTCTATCGATTAGATCGATATGGCCGCTTTGGTGCAGAGATAAAAAAGTTTTAATAAATGAGAACATGAAATATTCATCTTAACACGGGAAAACCAGTGCGTGTTTAATGAAAAAGAAAAGACGACGCGGACTGAAATGGCACTTTCAATTTGAGTACATTTGACTGGTCTTTAACGTACTGAATCTTCAGTTTCCCATCTTTATCCATAATTTCTGCCAAATATGATATCGCTTGGCTCAGTTGGTATGAACCAGTGAACAAGATCTTCAAATCTCTTTCCGTCATTTCTGGGAAATCTGAAATGTCATCGGATGTAACACTTTTGAAAGGTAACTTCCGACGAAGTCAACCATTTTCTTCTATCTCAGTCGCCAAAGTATTCCGCACCTCTTTTTGATTATGCATTCTCTGCAGAATTTCATCGAAAGTGTCATCGTCAGAATGAAACCTTTTTCCAAAAGTGTTGTTCAGAAACGACGCGATTCTGAAATAAATCCCAATTTTCGGTATGAGCTTGTTGTCGATTTTATGATCCAAAAGGCCATATTTTTGTTTAAGTACACCGTATACGGATTCAACTTCCCAGCGAACTTTAGTGACAAAACGAGACTCATTGGATTCTTCCGTGGACAGTTGTTTCCTCTTGCCTTTTAGAGCAGGCATCAAGACTTTAAAATTCTCATCCTCTAATTTTTCTTCTACATCACGGAAACCACGATCAAGGACGAAAACATCACCTTCTCTTAGGATTTTGCGCAAACTATTTGGATCGTCAATGACACTTTCCAAAATTCCCGCATCATTTTCGTTAGCATAATATGGTCCAAGCATGTTAATAACATAACCGTCGGTTGTGCACACAGTGAAAGGTTTACAAAGAGGAACCTTCTTCTGCCCAGAATAAGATTTCCTCTGATATTCGTTGTTGGTGCTTTTCTGATGTCGAGCATACGTGCCATCGCAAATCAAACATAAATTTTCATCCAGATTAAATAATTTTTTTGCCATTACGGTTGTGTGGTTCTGAATTAGGTCATCTCTAATGACTGTTAACTGTTTTTCCGAAATGCTATATTCGCCGACTTTGTCCAACAATGACGAATCACATTTTATAGACAGTTTCCATCACTTTAGATAGCTCTAAAACTAAGAGACTTGTTGTATTAGAGTGTACCTCAAAATTTCAAAGTTTAGAAACTTATATTTCTTCGGTCTTACGGTCCAATGAATAAAAAACATAAGAAACGATTACAGTTCTTGAAAAATCGTTTTATTTTCTACGCTTCGGCTCTCACATTGATACATCTGGTTAATATTCAATACTTCAGTTTGATGATTGATTGAAATTTTAGTAAATTTTTTTATAAAAATAGATTCAATAATTCGTCGTTTGTAAGTGTTTTGTTCTCTTGCTAAAATTCTAATGTTATCAAAATTAAAATAAAAAAAAATTGTCAAAATTCCATGAATGTTGAGACAAACCTGTGTTTAAATTACCGATTTCGCAATCTCTTTTATGCTCCGCAACTCTTGTCTTTAATCTTCTGCCAGTTTCCCCGATGTAGACTTTATTGCAACCAGTGCATTTAATTAAGTATATGACACCAGATAAATTTGCAATCTTTTCATGATCTTTTTTATTTAAAAGTAATTTATCCAGAGTGTGGTTATTTTTAAATTTAATTATTATTATTTTTAAATTGTACGAAATTGAAAAAGATAATTCTTTAAATTATTTAGATTTGTTGATTATTAAAACGCCTGAAGGTGATTTGATAACCAATTGGTACAAAAAGCTGTCATGGTCTGGACGGTATTTAAATTATGATTCTCACCATCTGTTCAGTCAGAAAATTGGTTTAATTAAAGGTTTAGTAGTTAGGTGTATAAAATTAAGTAACATAAAATTTAGAAAAGACAATTTAGATAATTTGAAAGTCACCTTATTGCAGAATAATTATCCACTTCCGTTAATAGAAAGTGTTATACATAAAAGAAAGAATCCATGAAATTTACTATAGTATACAATAAAATAATAAGCATAAAAAATGGTTAGAAAAATATAAAAAAACAGATTTAAAGGTTACCTTAACTTATGTTCAAGGCCTTTCTGAAAGACTAAGATTTTCTTTGAAAAAATTTAACATTAACGTTTATTTTAAAAATAACCACACTCTGGATAATTTACTTTTAAATAAAAAAGATCATGAAAAGATTGAAAATTTATCTGGTGTCATATACTTAATTAAATGCACTGGTTGCAATAAAGTCAACATCGGGGAAACTGGCAGAAGATTAAAAACAAGAGTTGCGGAGCATAAAAGAGATTGCGCAATCGGTAATTTAAACACAGGTTTGTCTCAACATTCATGGAATTTTGACCATTTTTTAAATTTTAATTTTGATAACATTAGAATTTTAGTAAGAGAACAAAACACTTACAAACGACGAATTATTGAATCTATTTTTATAAAAAAATTTACTAAAATTCCAATCAATCTTCAAACTGAAGTATTGAATATTAACCAGGTGTATCAATGTATTGTTCATTAAACTCAAAATTAAAATAAAATTTATTTCACAATTTTGAATCCAAGAGCTATGGCGCGCTTTTCTTATCTGTGGTTGAATGAAAATTTGACCTGTACATTATCGTCCGTTTAGTATCAACTATAGCATAAATGTCAATGCTAGTTCAATGTCTGTTTTGTCACCGTCCTAAGTATTATTTGGAACCTTTTTTATATTAAAAATGTAATCTAATTGGTCTGGAGCCTCTCAAAAGAGAAAACATTTTTTTTTTGAGGCTCATAATTTTGAGAATTACTATAAAATTTCGACATGAGAGTTAAATCTTCACCTTATGGAACCTTTTTATGCATAACATGATTGACTAAAAACGTATCTTTTTGACATTACGTAATTTTTTTTTTAACGACAGGTAATAACCAAAAAAAATTGTATGTTACTCAGTAGGTTTTTTATTTTTTCGTATTTTAGTTTTGTTTGACTTATCATAAAACACGATTTATTTTAGAAATTGAAACTTTCCTGATGAAGGCCCGCAGTGAGAGCCGAAGCGTAAAAAATAAAACGATTTTTCAACAACTGTAATCGTTTCTTATGTTTTTTATTGATTGGACCGTAAGACCGAAGGAAGATAAGTTTCTAAACTTTCAAATTTTGAATTATATCAACGGTCGAAGAAAAGATAGGAGAAACAACTTGAGATCTCGCTCCAAAAAGTTGGTTTAGATAATTATATTAGAGTGTACCCTCAGGAGTCCAAGATCATCTTCATAAATTCTATTTTTTATTAAGTGAATTTTACAACACCGATTTCCATCTGGTATATAGATTTTTTTCTTAATATATGCTGCAACTCGAGCTTCTTTAGGAATCCTAGCCAGATTACTAGACAATTAACAAATACAACAATATTTGTGCGTAGCCACAGTTCGCTGGATAGGAATTTCAGCACATTCCTCATTAGCAGTTTCTTCCTTTGGCCCGGATTTAATTTCGAAGTATGGCTCATCGGTTTCAGATTCAGAGGGCTTGTTTCCGTTTCAGGCTCAGAATATTTGCCAGGATTTCTTTTATAAACGCAAAGTAGATATATATTACACAAAATGTCATCAACGACTATTATTCGCTTAAAAGATGAAGAGAAATCATTAGCTTCATTTTTATTGTTTACATGTTTCTTTTTACCCGTTACTTTTCTTAAAAATGCGTCGCAACCAGCACACGTTAACTTTATTGCTACCGTCTTAGGCATTGTCAAATCAAAAAAACAAAAAAAGAATAGAGCTTTAAGAGACAGGCAGTGCGAATAATTAAAAGAATAAATACAACTAATCGAAGAAAGAAATGATTTTCAGCTTTTAGGATGAAACGCTCGGCTCTAAGTCGCAAACTTTAGAGAGTTCAAAAAAAATGAATAGCGGATTCGAGTAAAATGACCTGCGCAGTACTAGTCAGAGAAACAAATGACTACCAAAAAACAAAAGGTGTTATAAGAAAGGTTATAAACACTTCAGGGTATACGTTTAGTGCTATTTCAGTAGTTATTATATCAATCGTAAATACAAATCAATCAGTTTATAAGAAGAATTATGAAATGACGAAAAGGTTCCCATGCGTAGATTAGAGAGGTTGACAAAATTATCAAAAAAGAAGATTGAACGGTTGGATTCAATATTGGTGTACTTGAATTTTCAGAAGTTTGGTTTTTGTTTTTCATAATGTTATGGACAAAAGAAATGAAAAATAAGTGATTCCTTAAAATACAAGTGCATCATTATTCCAGCCGACCGCTTAATTAAACTAATAAAGTGTCAACCGAACAGTGGAGTTCGATGTGCCGGGCTGGAGCGAGAGTGCTGTGGGGCATGCATGATTTTCATCATTTTTCGCTATGACGCACCACCACGAAAAATCTGATAAAAATGTATTTTGAAGCAGACACTTCAAGGTTTGTTTTGGAAAAAAATTGGAGTTTTACCTCTAAAACATAAACTCAAAAAGATATTTTCAAAATTTGAAAGCATTTTTTTACCCCTATTTTTTATCGAAAAATTTCCAAACTTTTTTCTGAAAGTAGTCTTTTTGGTTAACACAACATATATTTTGTTCGTAAAAATTGGTTCAGCCGTTTTCGAGAAAAACCCATTTTTTTATCTTACTCCCCCCCTCCATATCTCCAAAAAAAAAAATGAAATTTTAAGCTTGAAATTTGCAGGATTCTATATTCACACAGATTTCAATATATGGTGCCAATATAGGCTTGTTAGGTGCGGGGCCATTTTTACATACTTATTCCCCCAGGTCCTTTCAACTCGATTTAGTCTATAGTTATAAAGGCCGTCGTTTATTTAGTTAGATGACATCTTTGCTGTTTTTTCGTAAGATATCGTTACTAATTTACCCAGTATCAAGACTGTAAAGAAAATGTTTTAATTGGCACAAGGGTCGATAATATTTATTTTTGTTCTGCAATACATTTTTAAGAAATATATATTTGTTCTTTTCAAATTAAAATGACATTTAGATTTTTCCGTTAGACAATAAATTTTATAATTCATACATTTAACAGTTTAAATGACCTAAAGCAATTATAATATGTATTTTTTTCAAAATACTGTTCCGGCCACGGATAGGGGCCAAAACTTAAGTAAAAATAAAAAATTATTAAGTTGATAACAAATTTGTATCAATATTTATGAACCAACAAATTAATTTTTTTTAAACTTGTCCTTCGTAATTTTCTTTCCATCGCCTTTTCTTCCAATACTTTTATTCCTATATATCATTCTGGTTGCAACCGCGTAAATCAAGGCTTGGTTCGAACGACACTCAGTAATCACACAATATAACTTTGACACATTGACACAATTCAGACCACTTTTATATTTTAATAATTTTCATGAAAACCAGATTTTAAATTTTGGAAAGGGGAGAAATTTGTATTATTTGGTTCGAGAATGAACCTTCTGGTTTGAGACCGCCAAGAAACTAACGCGTGTCTTCGAGTTTACCAGTTTCTGTAATACGAAATTTAAAAATTATTTTAAATAGAGGTCATAGCTATAAAACCGACAACATCGCATTGAATAAGCTTCTACCTAAGGGCCCAATATAGGCAAAATTCTGTGAATTTTCTTCCCTCTTGTTTGAAAAAGCGGTTGACAGAATTTCTCAAAAATCGAAGCTTTTAAGCACTTTCGATTTCGAAAATTGAAAAAGAATGATTAAGTTTTTTATTAAAGTACCAAAGAGGCTAATTTTGAGTTGAATTAAAATCACGCTAATCTTAGACTTATATGTGAAAACATCTTAGAATTTTCGATTATGTGCGGCAACTCGAATTTAGATAATGTCATTCAACGTTAGTTTTCAAATTAAATCAATAATTAATTATTCAGTCAAGTAATCATTGAATCAATCAATCAAACAATTAATTAATTGTTTAATTAATTATTTGAAAAAACAGTGTGTTATTTTGTCATTTTTTATTTAGTTGATTGTAGCTTAGGCTACGAGAAATTTAGAGGCACGATACAATGCTTAAATCATCCATCGATGTGTCAAGAATATGGAAACCAAACCCCTCCCCCCTACCAGAGTAGACCAACCACTCGGTGACTATTACCATTCTAAATATAGTTAGGTAACATCTTTTCTGTTTTTTCGAAATATATCGTTATTAATTGACCCATGTATGAAGACTGTAAAGAAGATTTTTTAATTGGCATTAGGGTCGATAATATTTATTTTTGTTCTGCAATAAAATTTCAAGAAATATACATTTTTTCTTTTTAAATTAAAATAAAATTTAGATTTTTTATGTTTCGTCCTGGACTGACTCAATGGACTCGCCAGTAAGGCTATGTGAATCACTCCTGCCTTAGACAATACATTTTATAATTTATACATTTAACATTTTAAATGGCCTAAATTAATTATAATATGTATTTTTTTCAAAAAATTGCTATGTTTGTTTGTAAATTTTGCAGTTAATAATATAATGCATTTCAACCACGCTCCTCAGAAATGTGATTAGGTATCACTTTTACTGTGAAGTTTGCTGCAGGGAATTGGAGAAGCCCACGGCAAAAATCACATTCAAAACGCACAAATAGTTTGTAAAACCTGTTTGAATAACTATGCGCTTTCAATGACATCACCGAACTACTTTACATCAATTGATTTGAAATATCAAATCGCATCTGTTAATGAAAGTACAAAATACGGGTTTTGGCCACACGTTTTATTTATGAATAAACTGCCTCCCAATTTGCGGTTTCGGTATCCGTTATTAGCGAATTTGTGGATAGGCAAAAAAGAACCTTCCCCAGATATGATGAACTGCTTTATGAAGCCTCTCGTTAAACACTTTGATAACCTAGCAAATGTAGGTTTAGCATTAAACATTGATGGAAATAGTGTTCACTTGTTCACCTTTGTTGTGCAGTGTGGACAGCGTAGCTCGTCCCATTTTGGAAAATATAGTTCAGTAAAATGGACGCTGGATGTTCATGGTGCGAGTCTAGAGGAGTTTATACGTATGGTTGCATAAGATTCTTCATGGGACTGAACGAACCACGCCTAAGGACTCATAGAAAGTTCCTGAAGTGCGCACAAGCTATTCAAAAAGTAATTGATAAAGAAAAAACAAAGAAACTGGCAGTGTCACAAAAACAAATAGATATTGGAGGAGAAGAAATTCATGTAGAAATAGTAGATGAAGAAGAAAAAGAAGAACGAAACGAAGATGAAGAAGAAATTCATGTGGAAACATTAGTAGAAGTAGAACAAAGCGAAGATGATGATGAAGAAGAAGAAGAAGAAGAAGAGGAGGAGGAGGAAAATAGTGAAAAATAAACCGGCAGCTCTTCTGAGCAAGCAAAAGTAACGAAAGAAAGAAAAATGTCAAGACAATAAAGGGCGCAAAAGGGTACTCTTTTCTACCAGAATTAGAAGGATTCGATATAGTATGGTCATTTCCGAGGGATGACCTCCATGGCGATTTGACTGATGTTGTCCTTCAAATGTGAAAAACTTGGACTCCAAAAAGCCCTAATCCGTCTCACGAAAAAGCAACGGGAAGAAGTAAATGAACGTTTGATGAACAAGACTCCACCTAGCGAAATTCACAGACTTGTACGACCTTTATCATCAAAGTGCAAATGGAAAGCATCAGAATAGCGTAGTTGGTTACTCTTTTACTCCATTCCTTGTATGTAGGGAATTTCAGACGATTATGCTCTGCATCATTTTGCTTTATTCGCTAAAAGTATGTTTACATTACTTAAAACGACGGTAAGCAAAAAAGATTTCCGCAAAACAAAATGCGACCTACTAAAATTTGTTTATGTCTTTCAATTACTTTACGGCGAAAGGTTTATAACCTTTAATGTCCACACTGTCAATCATTTGATGGAATCTGCTAAATGTTCTGCACCACTTTGGGCAACATCGACTTTTCCATCCGAAAACGTCATCTTCTACTTAAAGCAGCGTGTACACGGGCCGGAAGGTCTCTACGTACAAGTGACAAATAAAACATTACAAGTGAACATCTTTCAAAGTATTGTGTCCGAAGTTGTTGAGTCTCCTAGCGTATTCGAGATTTGCAATTCACTTTTTTCGAGAAACGAAGTTTCATTCAGTCGCACCGCTGAAGTTGTTCTTATTGGAAAAGGACTACTCGATTCTACGCATTCCCACGATGAAAAACCAATTCGTACCTTTGAACGTGTATCTACTCGAATATGGTCGTTCATACCAAAGACTATGATAGCACACACAAATCTAACAATAATATTTTTTGTCTCGAAAACAGAAAATTTGTCCAAGTTTTGAACGTATTGCTTTACAATGAAGAAGCCTACGCAGAAGGAATGTACTTTCAAGTACAAAATGTGATTTTGCACATTGCAGTTAAAGGTTTCGACGATTTTGCAAACAATTGATGATTCATCTAAATAATTTGTTTGAGATTGAAGAACGTGGAAAAATTGACTTTATTACAACAAAAAAAAGAAGAGAAAAATGTGCTCTCATTAGACTTAATGATAAAACTTACATTTCAGAGTTACCAAACACTTTTTAAATTCAGTAGGTAGAAGTTTACTCATGAAGACTTATACGCTTATATCGACACTTAGTGTCATGCTTGGATTTTGTGTGCCTACTGGCGAACAATTTTACACTATACTTTTCTGAAATAGTAGACAGAAATAACTTACATTTTAAAAACAATACAATTGATCGATCAAACGACCTTACCTGTTGTGAAGTTAGATCGAAATTATATGTAGAGTCTCGTTCGAAATGATTACTCGGTAGTACCGCTATTATGCAGACGATGTCGCCACAATCTTCAGCCCAAAACTACAAAACTTCTGCCCATGGTGTTTCTCTTCTCCTACACAGCCAACTCGTCATATCGTTTATAGTTCTCCATTAACCAAATAAGGGTAGGGTAAAATGATGACCTGGATTTCACTGCATGGAATACATTTTTTAGGGAGGGACATAATCATTTCGAACGAGACTCTACATATAATTTCGATCTAACTTCGCAAAAGGTAAGTTCGTTTGATCGATCAATTATATTTGAGTCTCGTTCTCATGATTACTCGGTAGATGTTTAGCTATTTTACTAAGTATAATTCTTCTAAGCCTTTCGAGAAACAGAATTCAATTCTTTATTTACTTATACAAATACAATCTTAAAATTCAATTAATATCTTTGTATTCTTATTTTATGAAATGATTACCTTTGCAAAAGTATTCCTATTCATCTCAATAGGTCTATTGTAGAACTGAGCAAAAACCCTAGACTCTCGAGACCACCCAGCCGTACTTTTAATTACACTTAAATCGACCCCCTTCTTAAGAGCAGAAGACGTAGCCGCATGTCGTGTACTATGCGCACTAAACTCCTTACTGATTCCACTACGCACCAAGAAAGATCGGATCCATCTACTGACGGTTTGCGAGCCTGCAGCCTTATGAGGCTTCCTAGTTGTTAACAGCAATTCATCAACATCTCCACTCAGCGGTTTAGTAACCGTCAAGTAACGCTCTAACGTGCTAGCAATACAAAGTCTAGGTCTTTCTTCAAACCTAGGTATTAATAAAAGCGGCTGAGTGGCCCCCGAACGGGAAGTCTTTATCAAATCGTTTATTCTGATTTCAAAACCGTCAGCATTTTTGGAAACATTACTAAGCTTCATTAAGGCGAAAGTTTGAACCCTCTGAGCCGTTCCTAAAGCTAAAAGCACAACAAGTCTGTCCTTTAAATCTGACAGCTTTAAAAATCTAAAGGATATCATTTCTCAATCGTCAGTAATACGGGATCCATATCCCACGTCTTATCATATCTAGGCTTTGACGGCCTTGATCTAAACACTCCCTTAAAGAATCTAGATATTACAGAGCTTTTTGAAACTCGATCACCAATAATTAATGAGATTGCCGCCCGACAGTTATTTAAGACTCCACATGAAGCACCTGTTTCAAACTTCTGTGATAACCACATTAATACATTGTTTTCATCTGCCTCATAAATACAAAAATCATTTAATGAACAAAAATCAACCCATTCTCTTATTGGTTTCCTGTATTGCTTCAACGTAGATGTCGATAAGGATGCGATTAAAATATCTATAGATACATCTGGAATGTTTCGTTGCTTGTAAGCCTCCCTGATAATTTGCCGGCAATCAGAGTCAGTTTCTTGGCGAGCGGATGCTGCTGTGACCTATCGGGTGATAACAGTAAATCAGGTGATGGTCCAAAAAAAATTGGAGCTTATACTAACATAGACTTGAACAGTGGGAACCATGGTACAATAATCACTCCCTGCGCTTGGTCCGCCTTGATTTTCTTAATCATCCGTAAAATCATTGCGAAAGGTGGGAAAGCGTAAAAATTTATGTGACCCCAATCTAAAGTAAACGCATCGATTCCAAGCGCCTCCGGATTACGATGCCACGAGCAAAATTTTTGACACTTTGTATTACTTCTAGTCGCAAATAAATCAATCTCAAATGGTCCCCATTTACGGGCAATTCTACAAAACACCTCGTCTGATAATTCCCACTCTGTATCGACATTATTGACTCGCGATCCTTTATCAGCCTCTGTATTTTCTCTAGATGCAATATAAGATGCATAAACCCATAATCTCCTGATCTCACACCATTGCCAAATATCACGCGCAATCTGATTCAGCTTAGGGAACTGTATCCCACCCATTCGATTAATATACGCAATTGCCGTTATATTATCGATTCTAAGAAGAATTGCAATCTCACCAAACCAGGAAAAATGGACGAAATAGAAATGTCTAAACTTCCCTATAGACAGCTGATCGGCACATCGATGTTCTCAACAACATCAACAAGACCGGACCTTGCCTTCACATTGATCTTTCTGAGTCAATTAAACTCCTGTTATAATGTCGAACACTGGAAGGCTGCTAAACCGTTCTTACGCCAGTACTGAGAATACATAGCCTTATGGGAATCGACAAAGAAAGCCATGTATCTCCAGATTATTTTATATCAAATGAGTGGATCTCAAGAATACACTGGAGGGCCGGCGGAATGTAGGTTATCTGTCTTTCTCGCTCCTCAAGAAGTGTGAATGTAAAGGAATTAGAGTAAGCGAGACGCTCGCATGTGGGAAAGAAATTATGGTTTTCCACATGGGACTATCTCACTTAGTCTAACTCCTTTACATTCGCGCTCCTTAAGGAACGAGAAAGACTGGTAATCTACGTTCCGCCGACCCTGCACTGCTATTTGCAATGAAAACCAAAGTGCTCAAAGACTTATTCAAAGTCATGCTTGTCACTCTAGGACTAAGCACATTGATTTCGACATTATTTCGTCCGGGATATGAATGGGAAGGGATAAATTACACCGCAAAATATGTCAACAGATGTCATACTAGCAGATCTACTAACCAATTTAACGTCACCCAAGATTATCAACTGTTCCAGAGTATTGGGTTCATTCTCGTTTGTTTCCCGAAATCATCGTGACAATTTATTTTGAGAGGACGTGTGGTATTGACAATACTGCTGATTGATATAGAGTGCAGAAGCCCCTAAAAATAATTACGGCACCGTATAATTATTCTCTACTGCGCATTTTTGCACGCACATACGTCTATAATTTAGTATACGCTCTGATCCTTTCAGTTGAGCATCGTGTGTGAATTCTTTAACCGAAAAATCCATTTATCATTGTATCAATATACAGAGAACGGATCTCTCCTTAAAAGATATCACTGCTTTATTACTTTTCTGTGCTCCCTAAGAATAATACAATTTTCGTGTGATTTTAATATTTTATGTATTCTCCTGAAGCAACGGCATTTTGTGATTCAGTGGACATGCCATTTTCGGAGTGCATACCAGCATTTAAAAATCATATTTAGAAAAGGTAATAAATATTAGCACTTAGGCGTCGTGCATTCATTACGTCACACATTTTGCAACACTCGCCCCCGGCGCATGTGTTACTAAATTTTTCCAAATATTTTCAGACGTGTCTTATTAAATGCAATTCAGTTTTAGTTTTCAGTTTAAAATTAATAAATAAAAAAATTCTTATTGGATAAAATTAAAGCGTGATGGTATGGAAATTTTTAATTTTGGTCTCCGGATAATTCACACAGTAAATTACGAAATTTCTTATCTTCTTTCACATTTAAAAAGAGGGCAGGAGAATAATGAAAGATTGTAAAATTAAAAGGAATTTTCTTCATCACTACTAAATGTTTGAAGAAGTCCATTTACACAAGCGGTATAATTCTTTTTTTTTTATTCCAATCAAATTTTTTCTTGTATTCCTATTAGATTTAAGTTTGGACACGTCAACCGATACGTTTATCCGTGTTTTACAATACAGATATCATTCATACTTGGCAAACTATCTTGGATCAATAAATGTTAATTTGCTCACTTTAACATACGCCCTTACAAATTATGACTAATAAATTAAAAATTTTATGAAGCAAATGTAACGTAGTTGTTGACTTACACGGATTCAGTAAAAAAATATAATATTAAGGTACAATGAAAAATTTGAAACTCGAATATAGGGGTCGTATTCGGTCATTTATCATTATTCAAAAAATATGAAATAAAAGAAACAGTTGCTGTTTTATAAATCTACAATTTTCTCTTTAAAATAACAAAAATATATCGAAATTCTATAAAAATTTAACCCCAAGCGAAATCATTGACCTACTTCATTTTCGACCAGAAGGTTAAAAATTCGTTGAACGATTAACCACGGTAAAGAGAAAATGGTATCACTTCCAGCATATTTCTCCTATAAGAATGATATGCATCTTTTTTCAGTCTGAAATCGACTTATATAACAAGTATGTACACATTTCAGTAGGACAAGGTCTTTGCATGTAATCCAGGAGATAACGTCTGTAGTATATCTATATATATACATATATACGTATTCACTATAAGGAAAAAAAGAGAATATTCATTACTTTCACTGTGAACCAAATTCTTCATTATAAGCAGTAATCAGTTTTTAATCTACCTGGAAAAAAATGAAAATTGTGTATAATCTGGTTATCACATTGGTGACCATCTTCAGTTACATTGGTGAATATAATTGTAATATATACATCTATTAAGCTAGAACTAAAGTGCGAATAAAAAAATGCCCGGATAAATTCGGAATCTGTTTGATAATTTCGAATTAACATTATTGCTCTTTAACTGATGCGAATTGCATATTTTCATTATTATCATTGCAAAAGGGAGGAAGAGGATGATCTGAGTTGGAAAATGTGCAATATTAAATTCCTACACCCTAGACTATTTAAATATATTAATTCAACTATTGAACTTCTATATTTGTTTTACTTGAAAAACTTAAGGATTATAATGCTTAGATGATAAATAACAAAATAAATCAATTTCTTAAATTTGTATTTTATATAGATTTTATATAGATTTTATATTTCTATTTCATCAGCCAACTGCGCATCAGAATGATTCGAATCTGAAGATATGTACAGTGTTTTTGTGGCTCTAGAACTTAATTGTATTCAAGTTATTCGACTTTCTAATCGATTTTTTTGAATTTTTAAAAAAAATTGGATTTTCAAATTAGCAGTGATGTTTTGTTTTTAAATTTTTCATTAAATATTTTTAGCATCACAATGTAAAAGGTTTCATTAAAATCTGTGTACTGCTGCCGGGTTCCGGGGTATGCATCTTACTTGACTCATCCATTTCCTCAAAAAATGGTTCCCCCTTGGTAATGGGGGACTTAACCACCCAGTAGGAGGCGCTAGCGAACTTACATAAGTGCCTGCGAAATTCAAACTGAAATTAAGCAAAGTAAAGTATTTTGACGAAAATGATGAAAAATGAATGAAACAAAATATGAAACGTATTCTATAGCTTAATAAAAACATTAACTGGAAAGTTGAAAAGCATTATCAAGAGAAAAAGAAAGATTCAGTGGGAAGGTAAGTTTTGACCAATATTAGGTGAGATAGATCTTACCTACTGTTGGTAAAAACTTACCTGAAATTTATTTATTTTTTTTTGTATTAAAGGACTGGACTAGGTGACCCCAGAGGATTTTGATCTCCCAAAAACGAATCCGTTGTCTAAATTTGTCCTATACGTTAGTATTTCGAGATATCCTATCTCAAGTAGAAAAAGTTTTGAATGAAGTATAATAAATCTTAATACTAGGTTGAACATGTTTTAATATACCCGCCCATAACTCGTGAAATCTTCACTTAAGAGACTGCGTTTTGCTAAATTAGGCATTAAAATCCGCTTGGAATCTCACGTTTTTACAATCGAAGAAACAACCACTTCCGAGGTTTTTAAACCCGTAAACCTTAAATTAAATCTTACATGCAACTCGTTTGCTAAAAATCTTATTATTTGAAACAAGATATTATTTTAAATAAGAGTGTAATTTTCTTGGAAAAATTTTTCGTTGGTTTTTCTTTTTTCACTCACATGGTAAAATTCATCCATCTCTATTTCCTCTTACAGAATTGAGTTCGCAGAGTTATACCTATGGCAATGGGTTTCTACCTCGATCTCGATCTCCTTCTCCTGTGCAAAGAATTCCTATTACTGTGGAACGGTTAGAAATAAAACACAAGTTCCGTTTTCCTGCCAGAAAAGGACTCCTATATTATGATGACACACCTGGAAGGCCTCCCAAGTTTGTCCATATACCAGCAGACGTGAGATTTTATGTACAAACTAACGGTTTTATGGAAGCCCTTGGATTTATACTGGTTAATAAAGAGCACCCTCAAGGTGTTTTTAAAAGAATATTTTTGAGACCTAATGTATTGGCGGCAATACTAATCGAAGGCTCAATGAAAGTTAGGTACCTTGAAAAGAATGAAATCGACTTTTTAGTTTAACGGTGAATTCAGTCGTTAACGACACTGTTATAATACTGCGATACATATGTATACTTTTCACAAGATATCGTACATTTTAGATTTAGTGGAACTAAAAAAGTGTCATATGCGAAATTTTTTTACGCACCCCCAAAATATTATTTTATGGTCAAAAACTCATTTTTTGTAGGTGCATGTAAACTCGAATTGAAGACAGTCACAATATGACTGATGAAATTCATCAAGCCTGTTTTGATTGAAGGAGCAGTCATTTCTACTGACAAAACAATCGCTTCAGCAGATGAATCAGTCAATATTTATGACTAAATCAGTCACTTGAAATTACTGATATGCCTGTTATATTCTGTGTTACAAATAAATAAATCATTCGAATTTGAATATAAAGAATCAATAAAATATCAAAATTATTTGTTAATTAAAATTCTTCCTAAAATTCGCCTTCAAAATTTACGGAAATCGACATTAAGTCTACTTTTGTCGATTTTATCAACCATTATAAAGGTTAAATGAATTTTGAGATTGCTGTACACATATAACACACCCTTAAATGCGAATTGTGTGAATAGAACCCAATGAGAAAATCTAACAATCTTTGGTTGAAATTTAAATATTTTTGGTTGAGAATTCATCATTTTTTAGCTAAAAATTTTATTAATGGTCTAAAATTTAATTACACTGGTCTAAAAATTCAAAAACATTTATTGACGCCCTATCTTTGCAATGCATTTTGGCCTGATAAACTTGAAAATCACATTTAAAAATTTTTTGTGGATTGGTTTTCGAAATATTCGTGGCAGATTCGATGATCTTTACCTTGAAACCTTTTGAAACCAGATTGGTCGTTTCTAAATTAAGATATGGTTCACAGAGTAATGCGATTTCAACTTTTGCAGGCCAAAATGCATTAGAAAAATATAGCGGCACTAAATTTACAAAATGACTGTAAACTAGTGTTGTCATATTTAAAATTTAACAATTTGTTTGAAGTCATCCTTTTAACTCAAATTGAATTTTTCGGTTAAAATACTTAACTACTTTGATCAAAAATACAATTATTTGGTTAACTTTTCAGGGTAAAATTTATATTTTTGGTTTAAAAATTTTAATGTATTGCAAAAAATTCTTATTTTTTGCTTGAAAATTAAAATTTTATTTTTTACTGAAAATCTTTCTTGGTTGAAAATTCAATTCTTTTGTTGAAAATTCCTCTTTTTGGTTGAATTCAACTATTTTTTATTTAAAAGTAATTTTTTTGTTGGTTAAAATATTAACAATTACATTTTACGTTCAGAAATCATATTCTTTCTGTTAGTGTATTTCCTACCAGCCTTCGCAACTAACGCTCTTGCAATATATTAACGAAAAAAATTAGTAGATTTTGAAAAATGTCATTATATTGTTGTTAAAGTTGAAAAAATCAGGAAACTTCAACATATTTACGATTGTAGCTTCGTGATCGTTCACCGTAATAAAATGAACAATATAATTTAAAAAGTATATTTCTCTATATTTAAATGACAAAAAAATTGGAAATCCACTGAAAAATGGCGGAGTTATAAATTATTATATACATGACCAAAGAACGGGGTTTTGACCATGAAATCAGATTTTTGGGGTGTATGAGAAATTTCGCACATCACACTTTTTTTAGTTCCACTAGACCTACAGTTTCTACTGTATTTCTTAAAAAGTATTTTTTCACTGTAAAAGATGTAATCTAGTGCACACTCTTACATTTAATCTCAAGTAATCTGGCGTATTCCCTGGAAATTCTGTGTAATCTCTTGTAATCCCCGTAATTGTTTAGAATATTAATATAGATAAAAGTTTGTGCATTTTTCAGTATACTATTTATTATTGTATTATTATATCAAATTACCATTATATAATTATATAATTATTATTTTCTAATTATATTATACATATATTTAGTTTGAGTCGATCTTGACTTTCTGTCATTGAACCTGTTACGTGCCTTCATGTTCCGTACTCGGTTGAGCAAACAGCAAAAAATGGAGTTCAAATATATACTTTTCATGAGACCACAACTATAAATTATAAAAGTAAGCGTATATATTTCAAAAGATTTCCAGCTGTATTATCCTCAATACAGAGAACAGAAAATGGATGATAATTTTAATTGCGATTATGTGAGTCATAAAATAATGTGACTATATTTAGGTATTTTATTTTATGAACTTTTTATTTTATTTTATGCTTTTGATTACATTATTTTGTGACTCGCATGATCTGGATTAAAATTATTATCCATTGTTGGTTCTCTGTATTGCAGATAAAACAGCTAGAAATCTTTGGGAATATATACGCTTACTTTTATAATTTATAATTATTGTTTGAAAAAAAATTTTATTTTAACTAAATTGTTTGTTATTTGCTGAACCGAGTACAGAACTGGAAGGCATGTGGCAGGAACATTTAACAAATCTTCAATAAATTATATTATTTAAGAAAATCTGTTGAGTTGTAAATTACAAGCATAATAATTGAATCCTTTGAAAACTATTGAAATCCCATAAATCCTATGGAATCTTGTGAAGTCCATTAAAATTCCTTGTATCCTTTTAAAAACCCTCGAAATCTACACTTTAACAAAAAACTGTAACCACATATTAGTTGAAATTTCATACAACTATATCTTAATTATTTTTAACATTCATTAAAATACATATAACATTTATTAAACAAAATTTACAATTTTCTCTTAAACATACAAAAAAAAATAAAAACATCAAAATTTGACAAAAAATACCTGATTAAGCTAATTCTTTAACGATATAGAATATAAAATCCTTGGCTTTCAGTTCATGGAACGTTATCTCTCTCTAGGTTGCATAGATATCAAAATTCGTATCAAATACACTCAAAACGTAATAGTATGGAAAAGATTCATTTATCTCTCCTTGCGCAACTCAAATAAGAAGTTATGTCATTTTTTTTCTTTTGCACGTCTAAAACAAGTGACGCTGATTTAACAGAGATTGTGCAATTGAAAAGAATTTTTTCATCACTACTTATTGTTAGGATAAGTCGATTTAAACGAGCCATATAATTTTTTCCGAGATTTCAAACAATGTTTCAAGTAAATTTTTCTCAAATTTCGGTCGACGTAAACTTAGACACGTTATCCGATCCGTTTTTCTATATTTCGCAATACAAATAATGATAGCATTCATACGCAGAGAAAATATTTTGCATTAATAAAGGGTAATTTACTTATTTTCACATGTATTCATAGAATAATAGTTCTATATCCTTATGTCCTTGCTTTTCTTTTTTTTTTAATTTTAATAAAAGATACTATTACTTTCCTCCCAAGGGATTGCGGGACCTTGTATCTGGTGGGAGGGCTTACGGGGCTCATTAGACTGTAGATCTGGAATAGGTGAACCTGAGCGGCTGCATCGCGAGGTGTGGCTACTCTGGGGAACTGACGGACTCTAGTCGGTGAGACTTAAACTAAGGAGCGATCCTTTCAGGAGGTAATGGCAAAGCCTCCTGGAATATCGAGAGCGCGAGTTCTCATGCTCCTAAGCTGAGATGTGATCGCCGTGTCAAGAGCTGAATGTCACCAGGGTCAAAAAATTCTTGAACACATGGGCCTGCCCCCCTCAGTAGAGGCGGGCAGGCGGGGGTCGCAAAGGAGGTGTCTTAACGGAGACTTTGGGACACCAGGTCGAATCCCATAGCATTTGGACGCGCCCCCTGCAAGCGGGGCTCTGTGGGGGTGTTTCTTATTTCCCTAGCTTCTCGTGGCACAAAAATGAATCCCAAAAAAAAAAATATATAAACGATGAGGGGCCCGTTTCGGGACCCTCCTCTAACCCAGCGCCAAAAGTGGGAGGCTCCTTAGGTGCAATTCACCAGAGGCGGTGCGAAATTTTACTGATTGGAGACAATCTTGTCGTAGCCGTAGAAGTGCAGCTAACGGAACTCTCCGTAAAGAAGAGGAACCGTTGCGGAACACAAAGCAAGAGAGACTGCAGAGCGCGTCTCGCAAACAGCAGCCGAGGCACCCCACAGGGGGCGGTGGCTGTGGAAACTCTACTCGGAGCAACTCCTCAGGCTTATTCCATAGGCAAGAGGAAGAAGGGCTCTATAGAAACTCCCCCAAACAGGGAGTTGAAACGGCAGAAGGCTCTGGTAACACAGGGCCTTACTTTCACGCAGATGGCTAACAGCGCCCTGGTGAGAGTTGTCGTTGTGTCAGGTTATCCTGAGAACTGTCTAACTCTCGAGGAGTTGGACAGGCTGAGGGATGAAATCTCTAAAGGAATTGACGTGTTACCTCGCGAGGGGCGCGCCCCCAGATTCAATGACATCTTCATCAGGTCGGGAGCCATCGTTGTGGAGGCCACGGACATCTGGTCACGAGACTGGATAGTAGAAAAAACCCCAACGTTTAGGCTTAAAGAAGGTTTAAACTTGGAAGTCAAGGGGTCGGCGTATTTGCAAAGGTACCGCAGAGCGATCGTACTATTTCCCGGAAAGCCGGAGAGTCCGGCGAGCGTTCTGAGGCACCTGGGATTTCAGAACCCGTCTCTACGAACTGATTCGTGGAAGGTATTTTCTGACAGACAGGGATCCAGGCCGAAGGGGAGAGGATGGATTCTAGTCGTTGGTCTTCCCGAATCTTCCATCAGAGCCCTTGCGGCTGTAGATTATCGAACATATCTAGGGGCGAGTAAAGTTACCTTCCAAGTGACGGAACTGGGATCCGCAGGGGAATCAGAAGCGTCCGGAGGTGCCCCGAACTAGCCTTTCAATGGCTGAGACGGGAATCTCCATGGTGCAGATTAATTTGTACCACAGCAAAGGCCACGCGAAAAAATGCCAAGGGCATGCACAGCCGTGAGGGTATGGATGCGATCTTGGTGCCTAAATTCTCCTCCAAAGATCTCACTGTTATCAAGGTGATACTCAGGGGCAGTAGTGGAGAAAGGCTAGAGGTGTTTATTGCCTTGGCTTGTTTCCCTGGCGATGCCGAAGGACCCCCGCCTCCCAAAGAGGTGGAGGCTCTGATTCGGCACTGTCAAGAGAACAATATACCTCTCCTGTTGGGTTGTGATTCGAACTCTCATCACACGGTGTGGGGAAGCACAACATCAATGACAGAGGGAGAGATTTAATTGAATACATAGCGGGCACAGAGCTGGAGATTCTAAATCGGGGTGATAATCCCACATTCCAGACTAAAAACAGGAGTGAGGTTCTCGATTTGACTCTATGTTTGGGTGTACTGAGGAGCAGGGTAGTGGACTGGAGAGTCTCCGATGAGGAGTCTCTCTCGTATCACAAATATATCGTGTTTCGATTAACCCTAGGAAAACCGGTGGTTTCTAGGATTCGAATCCTGAGAAATACATTTTGGGAATCATATAAAGAGGAACTCAAAGGAAGGCTTGACTACATCATATGAGAACAATTGTTCTACAAGCACAATTAAGTCTAGGAAGGGAGCAGAATGGTGGAATACCCACCTGGAGAGACTCCGTAAAAAGACAAGAATGTTGTGCAATAGGGCAAATAGAACTACATTGCCTTCAGACTGGGAAATCTATAAGATGGCCCAGTATGAATACAATAAAAGTATAAGAATGTATAAGCAGGAAGATTGGAGAGGCTTCTGTGAGAAATCAAAGGACATTCTGGAAACAACGAGGCTGCACAAGATCCTGGCAAAAAATCCAGAAGCTCGAAGGCTCGATAATGGTGAGTTTGCCGAGGATGAAGAAGCAACGCTGAATCACCTGATCGAAGTTCACTTCCCGGGTTTTCAGCGAATCCGAACCGACCAAGACTTGCAGAAAGAATTAATGTGGCTCTCACATGGGTCCCTGGTCACACAGGGATCAAGGGCAACGAAAAGGCGGACCAGTTGGAAAAATGCGGCGCAGCAAGTGAATACATAGGATCGGAACCGGTACTGGGAATAGCGTCATGCTGTGTCGGGATGGCCATTGAAAGCTGGATCCGAATAAAACACCGGGAATACTGGGACAAATCTGGGGTTGCCGTCAGGCGAAATCCATCGTAAGTCATACCTATAGGATGGAGAGAGCCAGGGAAATCTTGGGTTTACGGAAGAAAGATATGAGCACGGCGGTACGGGTCCTAACAGGGCACAACCACTTAAACTATCATACGCACAATATGGGGTATAGCCCCACGACAGAGTGCAGGAAGTGCGGCAGGGATGACGAAACATCCCTGCATGTATTATGCCAGTGCCTGGCATTAGCTAGGCTCGGGCAACGAACCCTTGGGGCCCATTTTATGGAAACTGAGGAAATCAAAACGCGAAAAGTAGTTGACATACTGGGCTTCATCAAGAGCGAATACGTAAGGGTGTGGCACAATAGGCTTTATAGCTTGAGCGCCAGGGAAGCTTTTCATAGGCTTCCCGCCCGTCTTAAAAACTAACTAACTACTATTACTTACAAAAATTCTGTATTAATATACATTTTATATTTTAATTTAAAAATTGCGTGAACGAGTGAAGGAGAATAAACAGAGATTTCCAATTGTAATGTTATTTAGTCGTTACTAACTGTTTGGAGAAGTTGATTTAGAAAAGAAATATGTTCCGCGTGGAAAAAATGCCTTGCTCAAGTATGTGTTCCAAATACGCTGGCGTGGTTTTAGCTTTGCTTGTGGTGACGTCCCATGCTAAACTTAAAATATTAGTTTAACACTAAATTCGACGATTTCCATAGTTTAACTTGCATAAAAACTACAATAGCAAGTTCCTTTACGACTAAAACTTTACTAATTCTCACCTTTTATCATTTCACATAAATTGGCCTTTTTAATTGCTTTTTCGAATCAAAATTGATCATTGGTCCCGAACATCAAAACTGTACGCTTTACTCCAAAGGTAAGTTTCAGAAATCTATTAAAAGGCCGTCGCCGGGTAAGCATGGGTGAAGTGCCCCCGCTTGTTTCTGGTTTACATTTTTGGAGCATGTTCCTGTCATTATACGACTAATTTACTTCAAGTGCCAACTTCAAGAAAAAAACTTTTTACAGATGTCATAAACAAATTTTGAAAAATAAAAAAATCCGAATTTCTCAAAATTGGCTCAACCGATTTTAATGACTTAAATATATGTTACATAGGGTATTAAGCCAACTATACAAAAATTAGCAATTAATTCCTTTTACGAGAAGGGGCTGGAAGAAATTGAGGCGCCGGAATGCAAAAAGGAGATATAAAATTATTTTGCTGGACTAGGAAGGCCCCTGGGCACTTGAGAATAAAGTTTTGAATTCAAAATTTTTAAATACGTATTCGTATTGATAATCTGATTCTGCATCTGTTTCTTTAAATAGAAAAAGTTGTGGCTTTTTTAGTTTTTGAATTATTTACAAAAAACTGTTTTTTATTTGATTAAAATATTGCCGATATTCATGGTTCAAACAAAAAAAAAAAGAAATAATTGCCCCTAATATGTCTGTAACTCCATGAGAATGGAGGGCCAACTTAATCTTTAGCTTATAAATCAATAAAGTAAGTATGATTTAAACAATACAGCTTACTCTAATATCTTGGAATGGAAGCTTCTAATTTGTCCCCTAAGGGTTCACATTTGTCTTGTATCTCTTCCCTATTCCTTTACACATCCCCACACACTTACTTGGTGGTGAGAGGGGGACCTACAGTTTAAGGTGGGTTCCGAACCACCAAGAGCAACAGCTTTAAGTACTTAGAGAACCTTTTTCTCTAGAGGTCCCACGACTCCCCGGAGATGAACTCCTTTGGTAGGCTAGTGTTCACCGCATGGGCCGCCGAGGCTCTTCCAGAGTGCGAGGCAGAAATCGAACCCGCAAGACACTGTCACTCTCACTGTCTTCCTCTATCACGGAATTCAGAAAAATGTTTTGTGTAAACAATTTACTGAGAATTTCAGCAGGCCTCACGATTTTCGACAAATACCTCGCGTGTGATAAGTAATAAATAATGGCTGCTATATGTGAACAGCAGCCAACTGTTTTTCGACCATTGGCACATTCACAAGCGTATCTTTTAATTCCTACAATACTCACACTGTTTTGTCTGTAATCAATGAAACCTCTATATAATTTCCGACTAATGAGTCTGGACTCTACCTGGACCTTTAGAATGTTTGCCTGTTCTTTCACAAATTGCAAATTGATAGACCCATTCTGAATCATCATTTCGGCCAAGTACGAAACTGCTTGAGGGAGTTGATAGGAGCCCGTGAATAAGATTTGCATGTCTGACTCAATTCCCTCAGGAAAGTCAAGTATGTCATTGGATGAGACACTTTGAACATAAGCTTTTTACGCAACCAGCTTTTCTCCTCGGCTTCGTTAGCTAAAGTGTCTTCGACATCAAATCGATATTTCATTCTCGTTATTATTACTTCTAAAAGCTCTGGATCTGATTGTAACGCTTTTCCAAATTGATTGCGCAGAAATCCTACAATGTTAAAATACAGCCCAACCTTCGGAAACACAGTCGAACCCTTATTTGAACCCGATTTTAGGAATGACGGATGGCTCCAATTGAGGGACTCCGAACTGTTTTGCCTCTCTCCTGATTTGTCTTTCTCCTGGTTCTCTCTATTTCGTTACGTCTGAGTGAGCACCGCACATTCCCCCACAGCTTTTCTCACGCATACCCGCGGCGCGGCGTCAATTCTCGAAAGGCTCCAATTAGGGGGGCTCAAATAAGGTGTCGACTGAAGTTTATTATCGATTATATGGTTTAGTAATTGATATGATCGTTTAATTATTCAATGGACAGTAATGTCGGCCGAAAAAAAGCTTCTTTTCGAGTAGGGGATTCTAATAGTGGGAAAAAGTTGTGTTTTCTGAACATTAATAAGCCCTCCAAACTTCAGCCTGATTGGAGAATATATTCTGTTCTGTGTAAACTCTTAAAATTCCGTTTTTAGCCAATAATAATGACAAAATGTGAAATTTGAAAATCGATTCCAAATCGGTAATTTTGAACTTTTTATTGTTAATTAGTGCCATAATGCAAGGAAAGTGCACGAAAACCCATTCAGAAATCTGTTTAGAAGCTTCAATTCTAGAATGCCTTTCCTTGAGATCATTTATTCACAGATTACGAACCACTTGTGGTGATGTCATTTCATAGTTTGACCAGACAATCATATCGACGTAATCTTTAGCTTTGAAGTTAAGCTTAGGAATCATGAAGGTGCGCAATACATTTGCGTCATTTGTCTGGCAAAAATAATTTTTTGATGTGCATTTTGTCTTACCTGAGATCTATGATCCTTTACCATATTGAAGAGCACGTTCTCTGGGGAAGCGAAAAAAGCATTCCGCCTAATGGTATCATCGACCACTTTCAAGTACTTTGTTGGTAATTACCTGGATTTTTGGATAGTTTCGAAAAGATGTGTTGCACCGTCTTTGATTGAGGTCTTGAGTTTTATACGAAACCACATCGGAGCATATACTCTGAGTATCATTTCTACAATCATTTTAAGCTCAGAGGATGGTTTTGACGTCGCGATATATTTTCTCATTATCCTATTTGCAAAAGTATTCCATCGTGCATGATTGAGAGGACCTGGATCTTGAAGACTTAGATCATGAGAGCAGTTACCAGATTTCATAGCATGTGAAACTTCCAAAAGATATTTCTGACCTTTACTTAATATTTTCAAAATTTCATCAGTAATTGTAGGTAATTCTGAATCTATTGCTTGGAAGAAACTACAGGAAGCTTTTCACGTCCAGAAAGCGTAGACCCAATAGGCCCTGAAAATGATTTGGCATTGCTGTGTTAACAGCAGTGCCGTCTGATCCAACAGCATGAAGTTTACTCCACCATCCGTTAATTTTGTTTTCCCCAAAATCGAGTAAACATTTACAAATGTCTTCTTCCCTTCTAGATTTTGAAGTCACATGACCTAAATACTGAGATCCGGTTTCTCCGCCAAGAGAAATATGCTCCTCAATCAAAATTGTACGATAAAACTTCTTCTCGTCTTGAACAGCAGTTAGAGTTTTATCCTTTCGACAATCGAAGTACAGACCTAGAGGCGGCGACTTCTTACGTGCTGTTTCTATCAGATCTTTTTAGACTTTGTTTCGTTCTCTTCTGATTTTCTTTTATCTATAATTAGAGAAGGTTCAAGGACATGTGCATCTTTAAATGCAAATGACACGATAAGTGCCGTAGCAAGAGAGCTGACACCAAAATCTTTGGGATACGAGAGAAGTTTCTTTAAGAAGAATCCGGGATTGATTAGAAGAGCTCATTTTTTACTTTTTGGAACGAACAATCTCTTCTTCTTTGTCACTAATTTCTGAGTTAGATTGTGATTAACTATTTTTCACCTCCAATACAGAGGAAGAACATGAAGCCTCAATATTATCATGAAGAGAATATTTACTTTTTTGCTTCATATGTCTAAGCTTGTCAGACTCACATCTTCTTATTCTTTTTTGCTGTTTTTTTTTTTTGTTTCAGGTACGTCTACTGAAGCAATTTTCCCAAATTTTGGACCCCTCTGATAAAAAAGAAAAGCCTGTACGAGTATGGATACTTTCTTATCCATTAAGAATCTGCAATTTTTAAAATCAGCACACTTGAATGCAGCAATGTCGAAAAGCTTTTTCGCGGATGCCTTGAAATCTTCTACTTTTCTTTTTAATGATGAACTTTTTTCAATAAATCTTGACCAATTCTTAGCATCTATATATTTCTTGTGATAATTATTTATCATTTGAACTACTCGGGTATATGACACAGTCGGGATAGACGCTTTTATATTAATTGTCTTTACTTTCTTAGCCACATTATCGGCAATTACTGAAAAAGTGGGTTCTTTATTCCCTCCAGAATCTGTTTCTAGTTTGAACCTTTCTTGTTGACAGCATAATATGACATCTTCAATTGAAGGTGAAGGACTTTCTACTAAATCTTTTGGATTTCCGAAAAGTGGATATTTGATAGCCTGCTGTGAAGAAAATTTTGTGCGTTTCGAGATGACAAACAAAATTTCAAACTCAAAGCAATCTATTTAAATCTATTTTTTCAATCTTATACTAGATAAGACTGCAAGGTCTCTCCACAATAGGACTTGATAAGTCAACGCAGCATCGACGCAACACCGATGCAGCATCGACGAAAGGCGCGCGTATCTGTTGCCAACTTCGAGAAATTTTGTGGCTTAACGTGTTCCGTCGTGCCGGTTAAGATCGACCATTTTGTTATCATTTAAAAATGCTCGAGTGTTTTGCAATCTGAATTAATTAATGATTAATTCATAATTTTTTAATTTCATAATTCATTTCATTTCATTCATAATCAATTAATGATTGCCTTTCAGTGAATGTGTCTTCTCCAATTACATGTGAAATACGTGGAAGATTGTAAAAGAAAGACTGAAGTCGTCGTTGATTCGTTAAACCTAACCTTACGAACGAAATACGTGACATGTTTGACTGAAATTTTTTTTTCGAAATAAAGAAAATAATAGCATATTTCTTTGATTTGCGCTAAACAAATTTCAGGTTCGACATATTCAACTTTTTTCAAATGTGTGCATAGGGCTCAATTAAAAAAAAACATGTTTTTGGGCCATTTTCAACCAATTTTAAATCAAGCAAAAATTTTTTTTTCAATTTATAATTTTTTATTGTTATTCACTAGCAAAAACTGTGCATAGAAGAAATTCCCCATAATTTTCGAAGCAATAGGGAAATTTTATGGAATTTTCCAAAATTTGAATTTTCAAATCAAAAAAGATAACAGAAGATATTACCCGATTTCAAACATTTGTTTTTCACTTTTTTCGGATGTCATTCCACAAATTTTATCGCTCAGCTCAAACGATTTAAATAATTTGATCATTTTTACTCCGCCCTACTGGACACTGCCTTCATTTTAAGCAATTTTAAGTGGGAAATATTAAACATTAAACGGTTAACATTTGTTTAAACTGAACACTTTTTTAGTTAGAAGCTCAAATTTTTGTAATGGACCTATTTATTTCAATTTATTTTAAAATTGAAAATTGTTTATAAAGCCTCAATCGGATGTTTACATTTGTTTAACTACTAAGGCTTTCGAATGAAAACAGTTCAATTTTCAAGGTTGAACTCTGTAAATTGTTTAATTTTGAGCTGATTTAGAATCGTCTTGTAAAATCAATTATTGTTCAATTTTTAATACTCGAACTACAGTCCAATTTTACAGATCAATAATTAATTTATGTTAACAGTAGTGAATCATCTTAAAAAGTTATTATCAAAAATCTTCAATTTCAAACGCGTTTAACTTTATATTGTTTACGACTTCAAGGCTGCATTTTAGAATTCTATAAATTGAAAATGTACGCTTGAAAATGAAAACCTAAACTGGCAAATCTCAATGTACAAAATTTTAGAATTACGCCAGCGGCCCCCTTGTGCATGCATTGTAACATTATTAGTTTGAATTTAAAATTGAAAAATTGTAAATCTTCAATTTTAAAAGCTTCGATTTCAGAACATTTTCACTTTGAATTATTTGATTTCTAGTTTAGTTTTGCATATTTAAATTCAACATTTTTCAGGTTTGAATATTTGAACCGTGAGTATGAGGAGAATTTTTATATCCAATACCTGAGCTCACATTTATTACATTCTGACGTATTCAATTTAAAAGCCACTTAAAAAACTACTTTGTTCTGAGGCGATAATAATTAAAATTATTTTATTGGAATTAACAAGGGAACTAGTTAGGAAGGAATGAAGAAGCATACAAAATTGCCTAATATAGTTAAGGAATAGGTTCTTAATAATTTCATAATAATTTATTTATCATTTTCAACTGGTACCAAAAATTATTCTAAACCGAATCAATTTAAAATCAGGCAGGTTCTACACTTGAAATTGCAGAATCTGTAGGGAACGAAAGATTCCTAGTAGAAATTGGTCCTAGTTTAATGCAAGTTTCTAGTCATTTTTTCCCTACATCTGGTTAGCACCCAACTAGGAATCTTGCCAGTTACTACTGAGGAATGTAACGCTGCTGCGAGTGAGGAACTGACTAGGAAATCTAGAAAGAATCTAGTAAGTTACTTACGAGGTACTTAAGTAGTTTTTAATAAAATTATTTCTATTTTGAAATGAAACTACTCTTTTATTTTCAAAAATATAAACTACACTAGAGATTTTCCATTCCTTGTTTGGTCGCTTGCCTTGTTTAGACCTTGGCCGCCTTAGTCCGTTCGGTCCTACCTCCATCCCAATTTTTAGCGTTGGGGATGACGCTCGACAACGATGTTTCGAAGTCTTTGGAGGACAGTGCTTCACCCCTTTCATTTTTGCGTATATTCAAAAAATCTGCAAAAATTAATAGTGGTCAGTAAAAATGGATATATTTCTGAAAATTTGATTGTGTTGAAATATCTTACTCTTAATGCAATTAGACATTACTGCCTCTTTAAAAACGAAACCTTTCTCATCACTTTTCTTAACTGCTGAATTTTACTGTGTAAGTTTACTCTGATGTTTTTCGTCAATGATATCCCCCTGTTATACATAGATTTCAACACAGTATTCTGTAATTAATAAATGAATTATAAATGTTATAAATAATAAGCCATTTGGAAATCTATCTAAAAGAAACAGCATTTCAGAGTCTGCAAAAATAATCGAACAGATAAAAATCCGATTTAAATTTTTGATTATAATTCACGATTCGATTTTTTTCTAGTCAAAAACTTCAATATATTTCAAATATGGATGACTTTTGAATTAGCTTTTAAGAAAATCTAACTTTAAAAAATAACTTTCATTGAATTTTAATAAATAATAAATATTCAATGTTTTTTTATATTTGCAAATTAAAACTTTAACGCTCATGTAGGGGGTAATGTAACCTAGAAAACTCACCTGAAAAAATCTATTCCAAATGCTAGCGCAACGAATGATTATCATGGGGCAATTTTTTTCCTCTTGGAAGCTAAATCCATATTTTAGGCGGAAAGTTTCTGCAGATCGTGAACACTTGCGATAAATAGGTTTAATTCCTTAAATAATGCAGGCATAGGAGTTTATTTCTGAATTTTTTGAGTCATTATTTTACTTTTAATGTATTTTTCCTTCATTTAGTGTTTTTATCAAAATTGATTTTTTAATAATATACATTTATCATGGTTTTTAATAATTTATTAAACTTTATGAAAATTATCACTCTTTTGTCTGTTGGAATAATTTTTCTATTTTGAATATCGCGCCAGTTGTTTATTTTTTTCTGCTGCTTTGGAAATGCAATATTTGAGAAATTTAACATATTTATCGCAAGTTTTGATAATCCGCAGGGACTTTCCGCCTCAAATATGGATTTGAGCTTCCAAGCGGAAAAAAATTGCCCCCCGATAATTATTCGTTGCGCTAGCATTTGGAATTGATTTTTCCAGGTGTTTTCTAGGTTACATTACCCTCTACATGAGCCATAAAATAAAATAAAAAAATATTTCAGATTATTCGAAAATGAATGACCTTTGAATAAAGAAAAGTTCTCTTATTTTCGTCGATTTAAATTATAAGTCAAGCATTTCAAATAGTATATTGCATGACTCGGGCCGAGGCATGCATACAATTTTTCATCATATCGATTGAGGTATGATGAAAAAAAAATGCATAAATCAATAATCAACAAAAGTTGATAACTGACGAGACAAATATATTGATATTTTTGTTTTTGTTTAGTTTTTTATGTGTATATGTTACGATACTGGATAATATTTGATTTTTTTTTTAAATTCATATTTGTATACTTTAAGCTTCAATTTCAAATAATTGTAATTCATTCTTTTATCTCTTAACAATGTAATTTTTGAAATTTTTCTATCTTGTCTTACGAAATCCTTAACGAATTCATCCTTGGTCAGCAGTTCTTCATAAAAGGCGTTGAAATCTTCAATTTTTTAAGTGGCAAGGGAACTTTGTAATTTTTCTCGAACATCTCTGCATTCAGTACCAAATTCTGCGGTACATCCTGAGCAAACTGCAGTTTTCCCACATTTTCGTTCACTTCGGCCATTTCTGATTAGTCTTCAGAAAAGTTATAGAGTAAGAATCGTATGATGCCAGCATCTTGAAGCTTTAGTACTTCTTATAATTGAAGTAAAGGCTGCCTGAATGAGGGGTAGCTTTAATCCGAATCTTCTTTCCATATAGAGCTCCGACATAATTTGGGAAATCCCATCTGACTGAAGCCTTGCACTGTAAAAACTATAGGATTCGATTCAGAACCTAATACGGTATTAAAACAGTTCACGGAACAAAACAATTGCACTTCAGTTTGATCCGCCAATCTAATAAAATAAGATCGATTTGTGGATTGAAATAGGTTCGAAATGAGAATCATCTGTCAACAACTAAGGACCGGTTCCACTAAACTCGGTTAAATCAGTGGTTAACTGACGGCGGGTTAAAGTTAACGCCATAGTTAAGCTTGGATTATCCTGTTGTGCGTTCCACCACATTTTTCGTGGGCGCGGTTAGCTAACCAGATAGTCGTTTCGAAGTAACTCCTATTTTACTTTAAATCATTCGTGTGATTGGCTACCCGTCGGTCGAGTGGAAAGCAAAGCAATATGTCCGTGCGCGCCAAATCCAGGTAAGGTTCACGCCACGCTCGTGTCCACACTAACCTAAAAAAAGTGAATGTTGGTGTATGTTTTGTTCGTGATATATTAATATATCACATATAAATTCAAAAACATCTTCTTCGACTTCGTCATCAGACGCTCTCAGAACTTCTTCCAAAAACTCCATATTTCACAACGACACTGCAGTTTTTAGGTTAGAGGACAATTAAGTCGCCTTAACCGATCAATTTTGACCGGTTAGATTTAACTGTGGTTAACGCGAGTTAACCGGCCGCTAAAAAGTGGTGGAACGCGTAACTAGGTTTAACGGAGGATTAACTTTTTAATCGAGGTTGGTGGAACCGGCCCTAAATCTGATAAAACGAATTCTAAACTGTCAAGTTTAGAAACCATTGGTAACCCCGAAATGACATGTCAATGTTGAGCGCGCTCCAACTGTTAGATCTTTTTGAATTTTAAATTCACTCAATACTGAAATTTTCTGTCTATGTCAACTTGATGCTACTTCGGTTTCTAAGATCCTATTACGGACTAACTTTGAAAAAGAAATTTTGAATTAGGGTTATGTCCAAAATATAATCAGGATACGTTTAAAAACGGTATAACCCTCAAATCAACTGGTTTGTATAGTTAATTTTTCAATCTATATTAACTTTGTCCAGATAATTTGCATGTTCCTCAAATCAACTCGTTTATATAACTTTTAAGTCCAATATAAAAAAATGTTAAGCAGTCGGAATAATTTAAAATATCAAATTCACCTAAATATAAACTCCTGAATGTTTTGAGTCCTTCGGAAGGATTTGCTTCAAGATGACGGAATCCTAAATTTTTTACGCACTCAAATGATAAAAAATATACTAAAAAAATTAGCTCAAGATATTAATTTTTGCTGTTGAAGTTATTTAAATTGATTCTTAAAACATAAATTTATTCAAAGACGCTGTATTACGACGCCGATAGCAAGTGCTATAGGAGCAGCATTTAGATGGTTTAAAAGTTCTTTGGTACATCCTATTATATACAGAAATGATTGCGAAAAATGTTGCAAAAAATTATTTATTGATGGTGAGACATTTATTCATGCATGTTTAAGTATAAATAGTGTTTTTCGATGAAAAATAAAGTTTCGGCGTTCGTATTAGTTTCGGTGAATAGTAATTTTCAATACAAATCAATTCAGAACATAGTAGATTTAAATAAAAACAACAATACAAGTATAAATAGTAGATTCAGATAAAAACAGTAGTTTCCGGTACCTAGAAGAATATTCCGCTAATTACGTTCAACTCGAATCGATACATCAATGTAAAAAACAATTTATTTTCGAGTTTACGTCCAAAAATACGACTCTGTGAATTCCTTGGATTCCTTTAATTTGATAAAATCTCAATTTTTCCTTTTTGCTAAATTCCTGAAATCAATCCAATTTGCTGAATTCCTTAAATCCATGAAATTTTATAAAATCGTAGTCTTATCTGAATTCCTTGAATTCTTCGTATTCATTGATTTCCATGAATTCTTCGAATCACTTGAATTCAGGGAATTACTTTAATTTCTAGAATTACTTGATTTATTTGATTTATATTCAGAGAATTCCTTGAATTCAGAAAATTTCTTGAATTGAGAAAATTCCTTAAATTTAGACAATTCATTGAATTCAGAGGATTCCTTGAATTCAGAGAATTCCTTGCATTGAGAGAATTTCTTGAATTCAGAGAATTCCTCGAATTCAGAGACTTCCTTGATTTCACAGACTTTCTTGAATTCAGGAAATGACTCCAATTCTTCGAATTACTTGAATCCTTCGAATAACTTGAATTTAGAGAATTACTTGAATTATTCGAACAATTTTAGTTCAGAGCGTTACTCGAAGTCTTCGAATTACTTGAAATCGTCGATTTAGTCGAATTACTTGAATCCGTCAATTTAGTCAAATTACTTGAATTCTTGGAATTACTTAAATTCTTCGAATTACTATAATTTATCGAATTACTTGAATTCACGGAATTCCTTGAATTCTTCTGTTTACTCGAATTACTTGAATTCCACGATTTACTTGAATATTTTGAATCCTTGGACTTTTTTAAATTCTTCGAATTACTTGAATTTAGAGAATTCCTTGTGTTCAGAGAATTACTCGAATTCTTCAAATTACTTGATTTCTTGGAATTACTCGACTTACAGCCATACCACGCTGAAAACCCCAGTTCTCGTCAGATCACTGAAGTTAAGCAGCGTTGGACGCGGTTAGTACTTGGATGGGTGATCATTCAAGAATACTGAGTGCTGTTGGCCCGTCGTGGGTGTGGTGAGCCCACACTTGTAGTTATTTACTACAAGAAACTATCCACCTAGAAACACTACCCGA
The DNA here is from genome assembly GCA_932195095.1 of Andricus curvator. Lineage (NCBI taxonomy): Eukaryota > Metazoa > Arthropoda > Insecta > Hymenoptera > Cynipidae > Andricus > Andricus curvator. The sequence continues at coordinate 106,163 of CAKNYM010052029.1, forward strand.
ATCGGGTAGTGTCACGCCTACCCTGAAAGGGAAATGGCTTAATGGTATACTTGGATTCAGTCGAATTACTTGAATTCTTCGATTTAATCGAATTACTTGAATTCTTCGATTTAGTCGAATTCTTGGAATTACTGGAATTCGTCGACTTACGCGGACTGGTATAACCTAAAACGTTCCAATCCCTGGTCTTTTCGTCTATTTTTTGTTTTTTGTAAGATTGAAGTTTGGAACAATTGAAACAATGCACCCTCTGAATCAATTCAGTTCGGTATCTCGGATCATTTATCAATCTGAAGTTAGGAAACTACACAAGACAAAAACTGGTACTAAAATAGACTATTTGTGAGATCATATTAAAACGCCCAAAAAGGATCCCATATAAAAATGAATGCCTAGTTTTTACTGTGTGAGCCACAATTGTCCGTTCTTCGGGAGACTTTCAAAGCAAGTATACCTGTGATAAGAGTTTCCAAATCAGCGGCCATACTTCGGAGATGATCTCGTACATTGTACTGGAACCCAGTCGAAAAAAATTTGCTGTCGTCATCTCGCTGTCTCCGTGCGCGAGGTAACTGCAAAAATGCATAAAAAATGATACTGGTTACAATTTTATGCTTTTATATCATACAATTCTGACATCCCGGCAGTAAGGCTTGATTAGAAAAAGATTAGGATTTTCACTTTTCAACGTAAAAGTGAGGAAGATTTGATCTTTTTAAAAAGGTGATTTTTCCATCCGACGAAATACTCACCATATAGAACAGATTATCTGAGAAATTAATTGGTTTCCATTTCATATAGCGACCTTACATCCGTCAGACTTGTTTTATATTCCCTGCTGGTAAACATATTGTACATTTATTGAATACGAGACATATTTTAAATTTCGTAAAAGAAAAAAAATAGAGTTTAACAAATCCTTCATTCTCAGTTTTTATCTTCAGTGGTTATCATTAATTTTTTCGTAATCTTCTTAAAACAAAATCTTTTCCTAGAAAAACTAAAAATATTCAAAACTTACAAAATTTAAAAAAAATGGGCATATTAAGTAGATTACGGGCAAAATTAAAATGAACAATATTTTTGTAATGCGCTGAGAATTAGGAATTTTCCAATACAGATTTAATTCACACTGTTAAAAATTTGAGGAGTTAATGGCTAGCGGAGTTGAGAGTACAATTTTTCGGAGTATAAAATCGACTCAGTAACGAATACATACAACTCCGCATATTTTACTCTAGAGTAAAATACAGTGAGCAAAAGGTTCTGAAGTGCATTCAGAGTGAATATAATTAATTCGCACCGCACAGAAACAAAATCTTAACCCATGCTCAATCCGGAGTTAAAGAGTCGTGGAGGGACTTCTTATAGAGTTTATGTTCGGAGCTGCGTTCGCAGAAACCTTGCAAAACACTCTCTTCGCAGTTGTTCGCCACATCATGGCCGCAAGTCAACGCCTGTGAAACTGCGAACTCGAAACATGAAAATTCTAGAATCCAGAATTCTAGATGGTTGCGTGTCGCGTCAGTGCGATTTGTGATTTAATTTTTAGAAAAGTGCAATATGTTGGCGATAAAAAGAGTGAGCTATGGCAACCAGACAAAGTGAGTGAAAATTGTATATATGAATCAGAATTGGGATACGAAGAACTCATAGTCGCCGGTAAGTATCATTGTATATATTTTATTAATTATTAACATATCCACGATGCTTTTGAATCTTTTTGTACGATTTAAAAAACTCGTTTGGATTATTCCTTTTAAAATTGATAAAGAAATGCGTGGAAATTTGTTCTTAATACGCTTTCGGAGCATTCAAAAAATATTCCTTGACATTTCTGAGCAAGTGGCTTGAGTAGTAATTTTTAATAATAAAAGGTTTCTGAATGAACTTATTTGTCTTATTTACCAATTTTAACAAGAATAATACACACGAGTTTTTTAAATCGTACAAAAAGATTCAAAAGCATCATGGATATGTTCATAATTATTATTATATACAATTATACTTATTACTTACCGGCGTTTATGAATTCTTCATATCCCAATTCTGATTCATATATAAAATTTTCACCCGCTTTGTCTGGTTGCAATAGATCACTCTTTTTATCGTTTTTTACAAATCTTTTTTCTAAATATTAAATAACAAATCGCACCGACGCGACATACTCCCTTCAGCGTTCTACTCCTTAAAATCAACTTCTGATGGTGTCGTGGGACAACTATAGGGTCAGGACGGAGTTGATTGAAGTAACTCCGGACAGTGCAGTAAGGGAGTTCTTTTCCAAGAGTTACATTTTAACTCGTCTTCATCAACTCCGCTTGCCGTTTACTCAAAACAGTGGGACTTTTATAGGGTATGCTTCGGAGTTGATTTTAACTCCGCTTTTTTAACAGTGCAGGGTCCAGTCATTTTAATTGCCCAAATCTTTTTTTTTTTAAATAAATTTTGAGTCTGTTGCAGCTCAAAAAAATATTACGATAGTTTGAAAAAGTTTTTAAAATTATTTTAGTTTCTTGAGATTTAGTAAAAAGAGCTTTTGATCTAGAGAGTGAACTTATATAAATCTTTCGAGAAGACATAATTAAAATAAGCAGAAAACGCGAGATCTCCTACAAGAAACTGGAAAAAATTTCTATTCGAATTCCTAGAAATCCCTCAAAACCTTTTGAAAACCCATAAAACTCCCGTTAAATCTTTTAAAAACACTTGAAATACTATAAATACCGTATACTTACTTCAAAGCAAGGGCCAATCGCAACTCCGTAGATAGCGGACTTCTGAGACTAGTTTTAGTAAGTCTTGGCGCCACAATTTCGTGCAATTTCTTGAATTGTTTCACCGTTAATCTCGCCATTTTTCAAACCCTTCTTCGTCATAATTTGCGTAATACAAAAAAATTGTATTATACGCGCCAAACATGTCACGCATTTCGTTCGCAAGGTGCGGTTTAAGGAACCAATGACGACTTTAGTCTTTCCTTTTACAATCTTCCACATATTTCACATGGAGCTGGAGAAGACACATCCACTGAAAAGCAATCATTAAGTTTGAAAAACACTCGAGCATTTTTAAATGATAACAAAGTGCTCGATCTTAACCGGCACCCGGTTGTTATGACAGACTGATCAAAACATTATCGGACATTTTAGTTTTAAAATATCGGAAATCGGAACGTTGCTTCGATGCTATGTCGACTTATCAAGTCCTATTGTGGAGAGACCTTCAAGCGAGTGATTTGTGTGCTTTTCACGCTAAAAGTATCAACTGAGTGAGTGAACGTGTGAGCCAGCACACCAAAAACAAATGAACGGCAATACATCACTCGAGCGCAGAAGAAACAAACGAACGTCGAATACAGCAGTCAGCTTCCTCTGCTAGATAACTTTTTTATGTGAATTTCAGGAATGAAGGTAAAGTGCATTCAACGTTCTACACAAGTGTAATCCAGAAAACTGAGACCATAAATACTAATATAAACTAAAATAAAAATTTTAAAGGCGTTCGCCAACCGTTTGTGAATAGACATTTTAAGCTAGTTTTCTCTTTTCCTTACTTCTTTTTTCAAGGCCATAGTTATAAATAAATGAATAAGGAGTGTAATGTGTTAGCATTACGGCACTAATTAACAATAAAAAGACCAAAACTACAGATTTGAAATCGATTTTCAAATTTCACATTTTGCCATTATTATTGACTAAAAACAGAATTTTTAAGAGTTTTCACGGAACAGAAGATAGTGTGTAATCAGGCTGAAATTCGGAGGGCTTATTAATGTTGGGAAAACACAACTTTTGCCCACTACTACACTGAGAAAAATAGATTATACCCGATAATAAAAAATATGTTACCGGATATAATCTTGGATTATTAAACTTTATAATCTGAGATAATAAAATCTATAATCCAAGATTTTAACCTTTCGGTAGTCGCGCCCATTCTGTTCACACGAGTAGTCGCGCGTTGTACTTTTTACAACACCCATGTTTTGTGTTATTGAGGTCCATCAAAGCTAGCACCTCCGCAATCGAAATTCCCAAATTTTTTTGTATCAGAATTTTGGTCTTTTTTGGGTATTTTTTCGGCTGTATTGCCGATTTTTGGGCTCCACTACTTTTTTTGAAAATTCAAATTTGGTGTGGAGGTGCTGGCTTGACTCAAGCCAGCACCTCCACTATATAAATATAAAAAAAAAATAAAAATCAAAGACGTCAGAATTTTGGGCTTTCTTTGGGCTCTTGAAAGCGCCAACAAACAATTTCCAAAAACTATCCCTACCGGAAATAAAACTACCCCATAAATAAAAACTCAAACTAGGAAGAAACAAAGTAGACCACAATTTTGGGCTTATTTTGGGCTCTTAAATAAACGGAAAAAATTTTCAAAAAACCACCCCCTATGTGCAAAAAAACCACCCTTTTGTCAAAAATAAAATCCGAAAAAAATAAAGTTCATCGTAATTTTTGGCTTATATTGGGCTCTCGAATGCACCAAACAAAATGATCAAAAACCACCCTATGTACAAAAAAACAACCCCTGTGTAAAAACTCAAAAATGGAAAAAACAAAATAGAAAGTAGTGTTGGGCTTTTCTTGGGCTCACGAATGCTTGATTTTTTGTTTGCAAAAACCACCCCTACATCTAAAAAATCAAACGCCTATCTATGAATTTTCATTTAAATTTTCAAGGAGCCCAAAAATCAGAGACTCTATTCACCATATAAAACTCTGAGTCTCAGACATCAGAAACTTCATTTACAAAGTAAATTTCTAAAAAAGATCATTCTTTGACAAAGTCACATCTGCCCGGTACCAAGGGGTTGCTTTTTAACGTTAAGGGTAGGAGCCCAAAATTGGGTGTTGGAATTTTCGAGGAGCCCAAAAATCAGAGACTCTATTCACACTGTGAAATTCTAAAAAAGATTGTTTTTTGACAAAATCATATATGCGTCGTGTCAAGGGGGTTGCTTTTGAACGTTAAGGGTTGGAGACCAAAAATCGATGTTAGTATTTTTGAGGAGTGAAGTGGTGAGGGAAGAGTGGGGGAAGGCATACATGGCGGTCTCACGTCTCCCGTGCATTCGAGTTGCCACTTGTACCAAAAAAATCCGTACTGTTGTACTTTTTACAACAGCGCGACTGCCGAAAGGTTAAAATCTAATATCCTTATTAGAATCCTGGTCCATTAGATAACCTCAAATATATATATAATAATTTTTGCAAACGTATTTACAAACCTGTACCAAAATTTAATAGACGAGCTCAGAAGTAGGACTAAAAACAAATTTTAATTTTTTAAACACATAATAAGCAGGAAAATGGCTATCATAAGACTACCAAAACGAAAGTAAAGGAGGCTAAGTTTCTGTATTTGTACAAGTGGCAGTGATGTGTAATGAAAAGAAATATAAATTTACCCATTTTCAAAATCTAAATCACGTGTCATTTAGCACTAATAATAATTTTATAACTTAATTATTACTTGTTTCAATGCGAACGGAGGCATATGACATGCGCCACGATGCGACGTACCATCTGAGACTACACAGACGCCTGGATATTTTAAAATCTGAGATGTTACAAATTAATGCCTGAAGGTTATAAGAATTTAACATCTAGAGATTATATTTGCTAACGTCTTGTGTGTCCCAAAACTAACCGAACTTTTTGGATATAGAATAAAATACACATTATATTATCTTTGAAAGTTATTATTTATTCAAAATAGGTTCCATTAGACTCAATATAACGTTTGGAACGATCAACCAGCGCATGCATAGATTTTTTTATGTCATTTATAGAAATGTTCTTCAGCACCTCGGTTACGGCTGCTTGAATGGCTGGGATATCATCATAAAATGCCCCTTTCATCTTGGTTTTCAGTTTTGGAAATAGAAAATAGTCACATGGTGATAGATCAGGCGAATACGGAGGGTGGTCGATGAGAAAAATCCGTTTTTTCATCAAAAATTCGTTCACTTTTTTGGTCTTGTGAGGTTGTGCATTATCGTGCAATAAAAACAGCTGTTTTCCTGCTGGATATTCAGGTCTTACACGACCAATTCTTTTCCACAAACGATGGAAAACGCCTAAATAGTATTCACCATTAACAGTTCCACCTTCTGGAACAAATTCCTTGTGGACAATACCCTTCGAATCATAAAAAGTAATCAACATTGTCTTGATTCGAGACTTCTGAAAACGCAATTTTTTTGGTTTTGGCTCGCCTTTGGACTTCCATTCAGCAGATTGACGCTTAGTTTCAGGGTCATATTTAAAGCACCATGACTCATCACCAGTTATGATCGAATCAAGAAAGTCTGGATCGTTTTCAGCAGTTTCAACAATGTCTTTGCAATGCTCCACACGAGCGATTTTTTGGTCTTCATTTAATTCATGTGGAAAAAAACGCGCACAGACCTTTCTTTTACCCAAATCTTCAGTTAAAATTCTCCAAATAGTGTTTTTACTCGTATTTAATTCCTCAGCCAACATTCTCGTAGTAAAATTTTCATCGATACCAATGATTTCACGGACTTTTTCCACCAATTCAGCACGATTACTAGCTTCTGGACGACCTGGCCTTAGGTCGTCATTTAAATCCTCAGGACCATTTTTAAATCGTGTAAACCACGTATAAACTTGAGTACGACTCATAAAATCATCACCATAAACTTTTTCCATCAATTCGTATGTCTCAGCAAAATTTTTTTCAAGTTTAACACAAAATTTTATATTCGCTCTTTGTTCCATTTTTGTTTTGTACCATTAGCACACTTTTTCTTTTATTGAAATGGCTGTAACTTTAACATCTGTCATCAGATTTACATGAAGTTAGGTGCGTTTGGAAGAGAATGAATGTATCTTTTTAATGCTGCAAATTTTCAATAGATGGCGCTGCATGTTGTATGATTTAAATATAAAGTACGGTTGTTTTTGGGACACACTGTATTAGAAAAATATTATAGATTATTCGCGCTAATATACTTTTCTATATGGTGTATTATTCTTTCATTCTATTATCCAGTTCGTATAATCCATTTTTCTCAGTGTAGAATCCGCTACACGAAAAAATGTTTTTTTCGGGCCACTCTAATGGACAGTCTCCACTGCTCACCGAATTTTTGTGACCAAACGGGACTGATTTGATTCTTCAAATGTCAACTGCTTTTGATTACCCTTTAATGCTGGCATCAGTACGGTAAAGCCCTTGGACTTCAGTACGTATTTTGCATAGCGAAAACCACGATCAAGGACGTATGTGTCACCTTCATTATCTTCATATGTGACGCAAAACCATTCGGATCTTCAGTCCTTTTATAATATTACTGAAATTGAGGTTCGCATAAAATGGTCCTGCCAGTACTCGTCCGGTTCTTGTACAGATAGTAAAAGGCTTGCATAAGGGAACCTTTTTTTTTACCCGAGTAAGATTTTCGCTGATACTCATTATTACTGCTTTTCTGATGGAGAGGGTATGTATCATCAAAAATTAACATTAGCTTATTATCATAATTGGAGAACATTTTAGAGACATCAGTATAAGTAGTATGAAAATAAATTATGTCGCGTCTAGAGATAGCACTTAATCCAAATCGTGAGTGTAAAACATCTTTTTCAAAAGTGTTCATAATAGATATGGTATAGTCTGAAACAAGCTGCTCACGTCCTAATTGCGAAAGTGCAGCAACCATTTTGTTGTAGTTTCTTATTCCTAATTTCAATAGAAAAACTACAAGAACTTGTGTTATATCGCGGGTCTAAGTGTTTCGCATTGACGTTAGCATTTCGCGCAATTGGATAATATTTTCCCATGTCAAACCTGTGAAAAGATGTATTTCTTTCAGATAAAGAAAAGTCTCAAACTTTGTCAGAAATTAAGGTATCACATTCAATACTTATACTTTTAAGTAATTCCGATAGCTCTGAATCTGTTACTTTTGCGAAATTCGAATATACACGTAAGCGAATTAATTCTTCGCCAATGAACCGACGTTTTATTAAATGTGCTCGACAACAACTGTTACCTTCCGGAATATGATTCCTTCTTTTAACATAGGATTGTATGCTAGCTTGTTTCGGAACAAATGATAAATATTGTGGCTTGTAACAAACACAACAATATTTGTGCGTTGCCACAGTCCTTTGAACTTGAAATCGAATATGCTCGCAATCTTCGCTTACTTTAGAATTTGTATTGGTTGCTTTGAATTCTGTATGCTTGTCGCTTGATTGCGAAGAGTCATCGCTCTCAGAAACTGTTTCTTCATTATCAGGATATCGATTACCATCATTTGGTTTTCTGCTTTTCTGAGGACTGCGGCGACAGGGCCAACATAGAACATCATTGAGGGCGATATTTTTTCCAAAGCAAAGAGTAACAGCATTTACTTCATCTGCAGAATATACTATTTTTTTGCGCTTATGTGCATTCTTAATAAACTTGCTGCAAGCAGCACATATTTGACTCATAGAACTTTTTCATGAAGTTATATTATTACCCACTGCTAATGAGGAACGGTCGCTGGATGACGACGGCTGTTGGCCCGCTTTCCGACCCTGACCAGCCGCCGATACTGGGTTCCGGCTACCTACATCGTAAATACTTTTTTTTCTGCCTGACATGACGGCATAGAATTTCTTATCTAGGAACTTCGCCGGAAAAATCCCGTTGCCCGCCGCCACCACGTGGAGGTGCCCTAGATGCAGACGTCATGAGTGCGGGCCACATTAAATCATTTGGTTGGTGGCAATGCTGCAGTACATGGATCCAAATTCGCCAGACGTACTGACTAAGTAAATAGTCGGTTTAGGAAGCCGTCTCTGGTACTCGTGACCAATTTAAGTTCGTAATGTTTTAGCAGTCAGAATAACTAATAAAGTAGTCATCTGTACCACTAATTGATTTTTATAATAAGTTAAAGTAGGTGGCGTCAATATTCTATTTGCTATTATTTTTGAAATAATATAATAAAATAAAAATAAAATAAAAAATTTATCAGGGAAAATTGCACTAACCTTCGTTGCAGATTCGATGATCTTTACCTTGATACCTTTTGCATAATCTGCAAACACTACAAAATTATTATTAACTTATTATAATAACTGAATAACATTTTAGAGATATCAGTATCAGTTGGATGAAAATAAATTATGTCACGTCTAGAGATAGCACTTAAATTGTTATTTGTACTTAAATACTTTGAATTTGTATTTGTTCACCTTTTACTGAAGCAATTTTTTCCAATTTCGGACCACTCTGATCAAAAAGAAAAGCCTGTACGAGGATGGGTACTTTCTTATCGATTGGGAATTTGCAATTTTTAAAATCAGCACACTTGAATGCAGCATTTCAACTTTGCATTTCAAAGTTTTGGCTTTGGGGATTACATCGAAGCATTCAAAGGTATACGTATAAGAAATTGTGAAATCGAAGGAGTTTTAAATTATACTAGAAATCCTAACCTACAAAGTGGATCGAAGCATTTCGAAGGTAGGGAAAAATAATACAGTTGAACGAATTTCAAGTTTCATCTGATGTACTGACCTAAGGGTTCATTCCTATTTTCGCTATTTATATATTGCCCGCGTGCCCACTATGGGATCTTTTTAATTCAGATTTAGTAGTATAGTGACAGCTATTTTAATTAGTCCCTATATAACAAGAAGAAAATATTCATACCTACAAATTTGTTAGTAGATATGACTAACCGTATTAGTCAGTTCAACTACCTATAGATAGTCGTTTTGAAAAACTAAAGTAGTTAGTCTACCTGATTAGTTAGTAACGACGACTAGTCGTGCCCCAACTAACAAAACTAGTTTTCACAACTGACTAAGTAGCAGTACCATTATTGACTAACTAAAATAGTTGTCTCAACAATTTTATTAGTTGTCGCAACTAATCTTTTTTTTCAGTGTATGAATCTAAATTCGCTGGACAAACGTTCAGCGACTGGAGGTTTTTAACTCCCACTCAAATGGGTCAAACCATGTAAATTGGATGTCCAACTTATAGCACACAGTCAACCAATTGCGAAATCTTCCAATGCGAGCTACTTGTCTCAAATCATAAGGCCTGCTTAAATTCTGAGTTAATTGTTTACATAAAACAATATGAATCTCGTGCTAGAGAAAGACAGTGACGAAGATTAAGTGTGTATAGCGTACAAACGAGGGTGAAAAATTATCGGCAATGTAGGAGCCAATACTAGAAGTGCAAATATAACAAATAAAGCTGAAATAGCAATATTTAATTCTGTACTTGCACCAACTGTGCTGTATACCCAAGGGGGTATAGGTGGAGACTCCAGGAGGCGCTCAGAGTGAAGAAGAAAGGAAGGGCTAGTGGGGGAATTATAACGGGGATTAGAGATGGATTAGAGGAAGAAGCTCACGGAGAGGAAGAGGGGGAGGGAGTGCAAATGAGGAAAGTAAAGATAGGAGGGGTAATGTGTAAGTTTGTGACAGTGTACAATAAGGATGGGATGGAAAGAATTAAAGAAAGGGTGGAAGACCTGTTAGGTGAAAGAGAAGAGGGTATGGTGGTACTGGGTGGGGACTTTAACGCGAGGATGGGGAGCGAAGGGGGCCTTTACAGGGAAGGGGAGAGCTTCGAAAGGAATTCGAAGGATAGGTTAATAAATAAGGAGGGGGAGATTCTAAGGGACTGGATGGAGGATAGAGGCTGGGCGGTGGCAAATGGTATGGCAACTGGGGACGAAGAGGGAGAATACACATACGTAGGTAAGGTGGGGGTATCGGTAATAGATTATGTAGTTATGAATATGCAAGGGTGGAAGGAGATGGAGAGATTCGCAGTAGAAGGGAGGATAGAATCAGACCATCAGCCATTAGGGTTGTGGATAAGGGGTGAGAACGGCGGAAGGCAAGGTGGGGAAGAAGTGTCAACGGGGGAGAGGGTTAGCTGGACGAGGGAGGCGATAGAGAAATATAAGGAGCAGTTAGGGAAGGTACGCTTCGATGGGGAGACGGTGGAAGAGATATGGGAGGATTTAAAAGAGAAAGTGAAAGGGTGCGTGCAAAAGAAGGTATTCAAAAAGAAGAAGAAAGGAATGGTGAAGCCGTGGTGGGATAGGGAATGTAAAAAGATGAAAAGAAAGGTGAAGAGGAGGTATAAGAAGAGGAAAGAGGGTACTGCTAAAAGGGAGGAGTACGTAGAAATGAGGAAGGGGTTTAGATTGATGTGTAAGAAGAAAGAACAGGAAAAGGAGAAAGAGCTGGAGGAGGAGTTAGGAAATGTTAAGACAGAAGGGGACGTCTGGAAGATAATAAATAGGTTTAGGAAGCGTAGAGTAGGGATAAGCGACAAGATAGGGAGTGAGGAGTGGAGGGAGTTTTTTAAAGAATCATTTCAGGGCTCAGATTCAAGGAAGAGAGATGATGGGAGTAGAAGAACTGGGGAGGCAGAGATGGAGGAGTTGAATGACGAGGAGATAGAGAAACAGATAAGGAAGTTAAAAAGGTCAAAATCAGCAGGGCTGGATGGGCTAGAGAACGAAGCATGGCTGTTTAGTACACAAGAGGTTAGGGAGAGGCTGAAGGAGGTAGTGAAGAAAGTATGGAGGGGGAGGGATTCCCACGAGGGTGGAGAGAAGGATTAATAGTGCCTCTGTATAAGAAAGGAGAGAGGGATAGGCAGGAAAATTATAGGGGGATTACGCTAATGAATACGGCGTATAAAGTATACGCGATGGTAGTAGCGGAGAGGCTGCGAAAGGATGTCGAGGGGAAAGGAATATTGCCAGAGACGCAGGCGGGCTTTAGGGCAGGTAGGAGTACTATCGACAATATCTACGTTCTGCAGCACGTGGTGGATAGAGAATTAGCGAAGAAGGGGTCGAGAGTGTACGCGTTTTTTGTGGATCTAAAAGGCGCGTTTCCGTCGGTGGATAGGGGGAGGTTGTGGGAGGCGATGGAGGAGAGGGGAGTGGAGAGAGGCCTGATCGAGAGGGTAAGGGAGATATATGAAGAAACCAAAGATAAGGTAAGAGGAGGACAGGGGATTTCGGAGGGATTCTGGATGGATAGGGGGTTAAGACAAGGGTGTCCGCTTAGCCCGACGCTTTTTGCGATTTTAATTGCGGATATGGAAAGTAAGCTGGAGGCCGGAGTGGTAGGAGGAGTCAGGATAGGAGGGGTTAGAATTTGGTCGCTAGCGTATGCAGATGACATAGTGTTGTTGGCAAAAAGCGAGGAGGCCTTAAAGGAAATGATGAAGAGGTTGAGAAGATACCTGGATAAGAACAGGTTAGAACTGAATGCGGAAAAGTCCAAGGTTATGGTTTTCAGAAAAGGAGGGGGAAGGGATAAGGAAGGGGAGTGGAAGTGGAAGGGAAAGGCGGTGCAGGCGGTGAAAGAGTTTGTGTACCTGGGCTTCTTGTTTCGGAGGAATGGCGGAGTGGATGGTCACATAA
>CAKNYM010052029.1:128598-145549 GCA_932195095.1 Andricus curvator
CCTGAGGACGCGCTACGTAGTGGTGACAGGAAACCCACCGAGCAGCTCATTTCAGCTTACTGCTGTGTAATTCCTCTCCTTATAAAAGTTAAAATCTCTGACAAAATTCTGCGATCTATACCTTTGAAGTGAATAATTAATATCACAGAAAGTTAAACTTTATGTCATTCATTCAATAAAAATTGACATTAATTTGCGTTATTTTATAATATTCTGGTATGAACATAATACAATCCTCATATCAATTATCACATATCAGAATTTTCACTTTTGGAATTGAGATTTTACAAAACCCTTTGGTATTTTTTGTCTCTGTTTTGTATTAAATCCTGAAATAACTGTAAACTTTATCTAAACGCAGTCATGTCCTCCATTTACCGAACTAATTGGGTAAATTTTAATGAATAAATTTTCACCGTGTGGCCTCAAACTGTTTATCAGAAATGCATGGTGAAGAGTGTCAGTGGAGTGAAAGACGCCTGAACCGAAATACCTTGGATACTAATGGGCCCGCCCACACGGAGAAAAATGGATGGTCAAAGTTAGAGGGTCAAAATTTAGAGAGCCAGTCCGTTCTTCTAGATGGTCTCAAGAGCCTTTCAGAATTTTTTCGACATAGTCAGAGAGACTCTTATTTTATGGCCAGTCTGAGGGTTGTAAGAAGGTCAGACTCACTATCAGGGATAATCGAAGTATCCTTTCTGCATGGTCAATACGATCATCTTGTTTTCACTCATTTCGACCATCCACGGAAGAGAAAATGACCCATCGCGCAGGGCCAACCTGATTAGTTACTGTTGGCGTGTTTATTTGAAATGAATAAATATGTAAGTCAAATGTTCACAACAAATAATAAATGTAAAGTGCACAGGAATATTAAGAATTATTGTAAATTCATATTCAAATTTTACTTTACAAGTCCTTCTTGTGAGCACACAGAAAAAACTAAGAATAAAATTTGTTGCAGGAAATTTTTTAGAGCGATAAAGTTTTGTCCGGCCAACTTCGCGTCCTTCAAAATACATGTGTTTGTCATGGAAAAAGAAAAGAAAGTTTAACCGATATTTGTGTAAAGTTGATCCTTTGAAGTTAATTTTTGTTGCAAAGAATTTTTCGTCGGAAATCGATGTAAAGTTTATCTTCTGTTTTTTCCGTGCAAAGAGTTATTTTTAATAACTTTACACTTATTATTTGCTGTTTAAAATTGCTTTTCACATTTAATCATTTCAAATAAGCGCGCCGACCTGAACCAATCCGCTTGTCGACGCGGTGGATGGAGTGTGAAACAGTGCTCCCAATCCGGCTCCCCAACTGCATTACGCATGCGTTGCATCGGCAGTCTCATTGGCTGTAAGTGGCGCGCTCTTTTAAAACTATAACATGTGTAAATCAATTTTCTATAATTAATCAGCATTATGGAAATAATAAAAATTAATTTCAGATAACAAAATAGTCTTTTAGAGGGTAAGGTGAAATAATTATTTGATTTTGCGTTTTACAAATAAATTATTCATTTGGAATTCAAAGAAAGGAATACCTTCTTTCACCAATGTAAATTTGAAATCAAGAATTTTTTGTTGTTGTACTTTGTGATTATTATATATTGTGAAAAATTGATTTGCATATTTAATCATTTCAAATAAGCGCGCGATCAACATTCAATGAGACTACTGGTGCGGCGTACGCGCAATGTTGTTGGAGAGCCAAATTGGGAGCACTGGTGTGAAAGGATTACGAGAGTTGGGAGCACCGTAAATTATTGTGATATCAGTTTAAACACATTCAGTTCATGGTTTTTTTTTCTTTGAAACTGACTTACGAAATATAAATATCTCAGAAGGTCAAGCTTGAAGCCCACATTTCGTAAGACAATGACTATACTATAGGAGTATATAACTCTAATAAAGCTTCAGAATACTCCTTTGTAACTGTTAACCGAATTCCTTATTCAAAAACACATTAATAAGTTTTTACTCTAGCTGAAAAAATGGGGATCGTTTATATTCTTATCTTCATCTTGGCCGTCATTTTTAATTCTATTGGTGAATATGATAATAATTATAATATATCTACAATTTCAAGTACATTTAAGGCATTCCGCTTTAGAAGAAATTCTGTTGATAAATAATCTCACATTCTATGTTTCCTTAGAGATTGACAGCTATTTTGTATTTTTATAATTTATAAAAAGAAAAAAGATGGTCTTACTTTCGCTGCGTCTTATTTATTCAAATGGTCTCTTATATATCTGACTTTAAGTGAACTCTGAAATACGATATGAATTAATTTGGGAATTATCTAAAAGTTACGTAAGACGATATGAGGGTGGAGGGATTTACTAAAAAATTTATGTTTCTCATGGATTAGCAATGTACTTCAACTTTCAACCAAATAGTTTACTTTCAAACAAGAAAGATAAATTCTAAACAAAAAATGTAATAGCTGACATTTTAATCAACACAGCAAAAACAAAATATGATCTATAGAGCTATTTTAGATTAATATACACCTGCAACAAAAATTAACTTCACCTGTTAAGATTTTCAACCAAACAGTTGCATTTTTAACCAAAAAAGAATAAGATTCTACCAAAAGAGATGGATTTTCAAATAAAAAAGAACGAATTTTCAACAAGAGTTGAATATTTAACCAAGAAAGATTTTTTAGTCAATAAAGAAAAAACATTTCATAATTCATAAAGTTTCAACTAAATAGTGGAATTTTGAAACAAAAAGATGAATTTTCAATCACGAAGATTAATTTTCTACCAAAGAAGGAAAATTTTCAACAAATGACACATATTTTCAAACTGGAAAAGATCAATTTTAACCAACAATGCAATAGTTAAATTTGTATTACGAAAACTCAATTTCATAAACAAAAAATTTGGTTGCAGTATTATTTTCAAGTAAACAGTTAAATTTTCAACTGAGAAGATTAGGTTGCTACAAAAAAAGACGAATTTTTAACAAAATACATAAATTTCCAATCAATTATTTGAAGTTTAATCAAGAAGTTAAATGTTTCTACCAACAATGGAGTAATTAAATTTTCAGTTGAAAAAATTAATTTTTAACAAAAAATATAACAGTTGATATTTGAAGAAAAAAAAGATTGAAATTTTTTATTCAGGGCAGTTAACTGCAATATAAAAGAGGCTTTTCCAATAAACAAGATCAAATTTCCACCAAACAAGATAAATTTTCAACTAAGTACATAAATTTTCTACCAAATAGTTGAATTTTGGACAGAGAGGATTATCATTCTACAAAGAAAAACGAATTTTTAGCCAAATAGTTGAAGTTTCAACTAAAAAAGATAAAATTTTAACCAAATAAGGAACAAATTTTAAACAAATTAGTTAAATTTCCGACCAAAAAAGAAATTAATTTTTAACTAAAATAATGAATCTTTTACCAAAAAGATACATTTTCAACCAAGAAGATTAATTTTCTACGCAAAAGACGAACTCTAAACAAACTACATCAATTTTGAACCAAATAGTTGAATTTTTTAACCAAAAAGGTTGAATTTCTACCAAAAAAGACGAATTTTCAATAAAATAAATCAATTTTTAACTGAAACGTTGAATTTTCAACCAAGAAGGTTAATTTTTTACAAAAACAAACTTTCAGCAGATTGTATAAATCTTTAACGAAGTAGTTGAATTTAAAAAAAAATATCAATTTTCAACCAAAAGTGCAATTCCTAAATTTTTATTACAAACAAGTTTTCAACCAAGAAAAAAACTAGTTTTCTAAAAAACAGTTGAATTTTCAAGTAAATTGTTAAATTCTCCAACCAACAAGACGAGATTTCTACGAAAGAGTTGAATCTTCAACCAAAACAGATTCATTTTTAACCGAACAGTTTTTTAAACAAAGATAAAACGATTTTTCAACAAATTAGTTGAATTTTCAACAAAATAGTAATAGTTGATAATTCAACTAAAAAATATATATATTTTTTTTATTTTGAATCAACAAATTTTCATTTTTAACCAAACAGTTGCATTTTTAACCAATAGCATGATTTTCTACAACAACAACAAAATAGTTATTTGTGATACAAGTGCGCAAAATAGGTGATTGTGTGTAAAAGTTGATATTTTAACCGAAAAAAGATTGAAATTTTTAATTTGGAACATTTGATTTCAATAAAAAAGAGACATTTTCTTCAAACCAGTTTAATCCTCAACTGAAACCGATTAGATTTTAACTTAGCCTTCGCATTTGTAACCAAAAGGATTAAATTTCTGCCAAAAAACATGAATTTTCAAGAAAGTACATACATTTTCAACTAAATACTTAAATTTTGAACCAAGGGGATTAACTTTCTAAAAAAAAAGGAATTTTAACCAAGTATTTGGATGGGTGACCATTCAAGAATACTGACATGAGTGCTGTTGGCACATCGTGGGTGTGGTGAGCCCACACTTGTAGTTATTTATAACTACAAGAAAAACCTAGAAACACTACCCGAATCGGGTAGTGTCACGCCTACCCTGAAAGGGAAATGGTTTAATGGTATATATATATATATATTTCAAGTTTCAACTAAAAAAGATAAATTTTCTACCAAAAATGAAATAGTTAAATGTTGAACCAAAAAAAAATTTTTTTTTTAACAAAATACTTACATTTTTGAGCAAAGAAATTAATTGTTAACTAAAATTACGCATCGTCCACTAAAAAAATGAATTTTTAATAAAGTAGTCCACCTTTCGACCAAATATTTGAATTTTCTACCAAATTTTTGTACGCCTCGTTCTTGCAAACTCACGCTCGGCCGTAAAAAGATCAGTTCGGTTCCTTGGTGCACATATTATGTAACGCAGGGTCGATTTACGCGCTTTATCGGCGTCTACTTAGTTCTGAAAGTAGCCGTTTACACAACAGGAGGAGGGACAGCGAATGCGCATGTGCGGGGTGGTGCGGAGTACGATTATGATCATAACCCTTCGCCGCACATGCGCATTCGCTGTCGCCCGTGTACAATTATGGATACGCTAACCTAACCTCAAACAACACACGTGATAAGCTTATGAATCATACCTTTGTTACATGAAATAACGTGTGCGCCAAGGTGACAAACGTCTTTATATCCGAGCGTGAGTTTGTAATAATGAGGCGTAGACGAGCGCGAAGCGTTTTCACCTCGGCTGTGCCTCGTTCTTGCAAACGCACGCTCGGCCGTAAAAAGACGAGTTCGCTTCCATGGTCCAGAGTACTATTATGTAACGCAACATGAGGAGTGGCAGCGAATGCGCATGTGCGGGGTGGTACGTGAGTTTGCAATAACGAAACGTCATACCAAACTCACGCTCGAATAAAATGATTGTTTGCCTCCTAGGTAGACAATATACTCTAACAGGTAAACTTAATCTATTTCTATTTCCTGTTGCAGAATTAAGTTCGCTGTCCAGACAACCTGTCATTTCACCCATTCCTGGCAGTCGTCCTCCCAAATCTCGATCTCTTTCTCCTATCGACAGACCGTCTTCTCCTACTGACGAAATTCCTGATAGTCTGCGGAATCCATTAAAATGGAAAAAGTTCTATTTTCCCTCCAATTGTCATCTTCTACGTTTTGTAAGCACACGCGGAGTACAGGCTGGCTTTTACCCTATACCACCAATCGTCGAATTTGAAGTACAATATAATGAGTATGGTGACATCTTTGGATTTGTAGACCGTCCTGGTGATATTATTAAGAGATTGTATACTGCACCTTACGAACAGGCGGCAATAAACATCAGAGGCAACAATGCAGTTAGAGTACTTACTAGAGAAGAAATCCGCGTTTTGAATAGCGGTCTGAGGGATTAATCAACAACCACTCTTAAGGGGTTTCTGTAAACTACGAGGCCCATTTCTGGCAGTTTTTGAGCCTCCCCCATGTAGCCCGTTTTTCCAACTTTTTCTATAATTTTCGCCATTGTGTGGCAGTAGCTTGAACTCCAACCCCTTAAACAAACTTGTTCCACTTTATTTTTTAAATATCTGCTCTTTAAGTCAGCGCATCTAGTATGTACTCTAGTCCCTAGTAAATTAAATGTGAAAGCATTGCATGTTACTTTATTTACAAATATATTACTTGTAATTTACTTAATAATATTAGTAGTACCTAGAAATGTACCTAGCAAAATGTAATATTAATCATAAATTCACGAAATGATAATAAATGAATACAAAAATAAGGAGTCGTCCATAAATTACGTAAAAGGATTTTCTGAAATCCCCCCCCCCCCCCGCATTCTTGCCATGTAAGATACCGTGAGAACATTAGAGCCTTTTTTTGAAAAAAATGATATTCAGCGGTTCCAAAAGCCCCTGAAGTTTAACACTTATTTCCCATAAGAAAAACATACGTTTTTGTATATGATCGAGCCCCTGCCCCTCGCGTCGATCCTGATAAGCTTGATTTCAAAGAGAACTCTTAATCGCCGTGTAATCCACATGTTAAGAGTATCTAATTTCTCTTCTTCGCTCTGTCTAGGGAATCTTGATACATATCTCGCGTATTTAATTTTTTATCAACGTTTTGCGAGTGCTTGTACGCGTTTGTGGCATATTTGTGAATTTAATAAATCTTGTGGCTTTCAAAATGGAAGTTCATAGTCTTTTTTACTAGAAACAAAGTTCCCAGATCTACATACTACTTATCCTCCACGAGCCGGATTGGTCGTGATCTGTGAGAACGAATTCTTAAAAATTTCCTACGAGAAAAATTTTCGGAGAATAAAATGCATGTTTTAGTTAGAGTATAATTTCGGTTAATAAGTGCAGAAAAATCTCATTTAAGAACCTCTGATCAGCCAAGAAAAGTGAAGTTTGTGAACATTAAGACAGTGAACAATAACTGAGAAACATGAAGGTTGTGGAAGTGAGAGCCAGAATTCGATAACTAGCTTTTAATGGATTCATAATGTTTAAACATTCCAGAATCTAATTTTGTCTTTGATCGCGACATGAGATCGTATCAATTCAATCTCATTGTTCGAACACCTGGGTCTTCTTCACAACATTAGTCTGTTTATAGAGTTTCTCTCTTGCTCGCGTTATAATTCGAACTCCTTAGAAATAAGTATAATTTTCATGTACGTTTACTGATTCATAATTTGAACTTTAAAACCGATCTCACTATGCATATCTCTTTCTAAACAAATGTCTCACTTCACACACAGCTCAAAAATAACAAGGAGAAACTGAAGGTGATGTGCTATGTGAACTGTTTATTGATCACGTTGTGATTTAAATACAAGACATACAATTCTTGTATAATTAAAACAATTAATCGTCATTGAAATAAATAGACGTGAAAAATGGATGCCCTTTTAGCTGAACAGGAAGCAGCTATTGAATCCTTAGAAAGGATTCCACCTAGCTTCATGAAATTAGAGAAGGAAGGTGTCACTTTGGCTGTCGCAGAAGGAAGATTCACCATTTTAAAAGAAAATCGGAGCCTTTGTCAAGAAGAACATCGAAAGATTGTCGTCCTAGCGGTAAAAAGAGATAAGTCTCAAATTACTTATTTTTCTAAAGATGTGTTTAAGAAGGCAGAGCTAATCTTTGGCAAAGCTTATGATTTTTGTTGTTGAAATAATCGCACAGTTCAAAGCCTCAAATAGTATTTTAGACTCCACTACAATGAAGGATATTAATATTTCGCATGATTCTTGTTCCTCTGTGAAGTTGAAAGATATAGAGATGCTAAAATTCTCTGGTAATTATCTTGAATGGCAAAACTTTATTGATTTGTTTGAATCAGTTGTCGACAGTAACAAAAGGTATTCTAGCATTCAGAAATTATATTATTTAAAATCTAGCTTGACTAGAGAAGCTGCACAAGTAATTAAACATATTTCGGTTACTGATAGAAATTATTCCAGTGCTTTAGATTGACTTAAAGAACGTTATGAAAATAAGCGAGTCATTACAAATGCATATTTACATTCCTTTATTTCTCTTACGCCTATAAAAAATGAAACGGTGAAGGATTTGAAGCAACTTCGTGACACAACAAATGAAGCTATGTTAGCCTTAAAAATCTTAGGGCGCCCTGTAAAACATTGGGACGACATTCTAGTCTTTCTTATAGTCAAAAAACTGTACAAATCCTCGCTGACTGAATGGGAAAGATATACAGCCGATCTTTCTGAAGTTCCATCTTATAAGGACCTTGACACATTTTTGTCCATTAGAATTCGTACTTTAGAAGCAATTCAAATGACAAAAGATAACGATTTCAGTGGTTCACAGTCGAATTTCAATCATAGTAAATCACATCAAACTAATACTCAAAACAATAACAATAATTCAGGGACACTGAAGTGTATCCTATGTCAATAGAATCACGCCTTATATCATTGTGCTCAATTTAAAGTTCAACCTGTTTCGAAAAGAATGGAGATTGCTCGTGAGCATCGTTGTTGTTTTAATTGTTTAAGACAAGGGCATATGCCACGAAATTTTAAAAGTAAATCGATATGTATTCAACGCAAACGTAAGCATCATTCCTTGCTACACAGCGAGCAATCTTTCCCAACTGAGAATTCTAAAAATCAAGCACCCTTTAACACCTTTGATTCTTGTAATTTTTCGACTAAAGAAGAGCATTCTTCGAATTTAAAGAGGTCAAATGTGCATTCTAATTTGACACCAAGTACTTCTTCGCGCCTTATTAGCTCAAGCCTCTCAATCAAGTTTTCTCACTGAATCAATGGCTCAAACCTTACGCGCGCAACGCTATCCTATTGAGACAATAGTAACAGGAATGTATGGTGTCTATATTGGGACAGAAAAATCGCTAATGAATTTAACTGCTTTTCCTTATAATAAAGATAGTCCAGACACCATGCTCTCCTGGGATGGTATTACCAAGTGTCACTAAATATGTGCCATCTCGGGTAATAAATTTTCCGATGGAATATCTCTCTGACCTTGAGCTAGCAGACCCTGAACCTTTTTGTACAAACAATAAAATCGATCTTGTTATCGTAGCTGATTATTATGGCTCAATTCTGCTACCTGGTCTTATACAAGGACCTTCTAATAACTTTACTTGAAAGATCTTACTCGTTTTTGGAAACTAGAAAAAGTTCCTGAAAAAATTCATTTCACAAAAAATGAGCAACAATGTGAACAATATTTTCGCGGCACACATAGTCGCAATCCAGATAGTAGATACCAGCCCCCTGGAACTCTGAGTTGAAAATGTACAATGTGTTGACGGTGGCCGTGTGGTGGCGCCAGCTATGCAGTTGGCCTATGATCGTTGCAAATGCATGGAAAAATGATAATATTTAATTTAATAACACATTAAAAGTAAATTACTGACAGTGTCAAATAATTTTTTAGTGTTTTAAGTGATCTTTGCGACATTTGCCATCTTCTAAGCGAAAGAAATCTGAGAAAAACTGCTTTCGGATGTAAAAATCTGCATCTATTTACCGATGCTCCAAATTATCCGCGGTGTTGAAATTTTGAATAAAAAATGGTGAAATGCGTTTGTTTTGACTGTAAATCGGGATACAAAAGTAATCGGGAGCAGGACAAAGATAACAAAATACAGTTTTTCAAAGTGCCAAATGATCCAAATATTATTAAACAATGGCAAATAGCTATTTTAAGGGATGATGTCAAACTGAAGCCTGGTGATGCAGTTTGTTCGTTGCACTTCAACCCAGAAGATATTATCCGAGAAAAGGTGTTTAGGGGACTTGATGGAAGTGTTGTGGCAACGGTAAGTGTTACATATAAAGTGTATATAGATATATCTTTTTATTTGTAAAGTCTTTCTCTTTTTAAAAATACTACTTTATTGTTAATATTAACTGTGAATAATGGGCATTATTTAATATAATCCAACAAAACGTCTTTGTACTTTGGATTATAAAAAAATGATATCTTAATATATTTTCAGGGTGACAGCTGGACCGCGAAACCGGGAAATGACCGAGAATTTTATGAGACCGGGAAAACCCGTCAAATGACAGTGAATTTATTTTTGACCGGGAATTTTTTTCAAATATTTAGAAAAAAAATCGGTCCAAGTTTGATTTCAACAGTTCTTAAAATAATTAGTTGAATTGTTATCTGTTTCAATTATGATATCATTCAGTTTACAATGCCTAATTCAAAAACCTTTCACTTAAAAATTTTCTATTTTAGATTAAAATTTTTAAGTGTACATTTTTCATTAAAAGAATTTAAAAATGCAGTTTTAAAGACTTAAAAATTTTTTCATTAGAAGCGTTTGAAATCGAAAATTTTGGATAAAAAATCTTTTTAGTTGATTAACTGTGAATATAAATTATAATGATTTTTAAAATTGTACTGTGCATTGAGGATTAACAAGTGAATAATAATTAATTTTACAAGACGATTCAAAATCAGTTCAAAATTTAAGAATTTCCAGATTTTAACGTGAAGATTAAACTGTTCAAATTGGAAGGTCTTAGTAGTTAAACAAGTGGAAACGCACCATTGAAACTTTATGAACTATTTAAAATTGTAAAATAACTTCAAAACAATATATTCATACTTAATAACTTTTATTAAATTTAAAAATATTGTTTTAGTCTAAAATTTGAAACTTTAAAATTTGAACTTTTTTAATTAGGAAAAATAACAGTTGCTTAATATTTAGAATTTTTTGACTGTTCATTTAAAATCAGTAATTGTAAATCAAATATTCAAAATCAAACAAAAAACTAAACTTTGAACGTTACATACAATTTTAAATGTTCTATTTCAAAAATTTTAATTTGCAAGTAAAATTGTTAAATTTTGATGTATAATGAATATTGAACACCTGTTATTATTCCTAGAAAAAATTTAAGTAAGTTGAATTTAGTTTCCATTTAAAATTTGAAATGAAATTTCGATACATATAGCCCACGGCCTAATTGAAAACAAAATATAGATTTGTACAGACTTCGAAGAAAAAATTTTTAAGAATTATGAAAGGCTTCAAAAGAATAAAAAACATTTTCTTAAGATTCCTAGGAAAAATGAAAATGAATTTATTTTGAAAAATTAATTTAAAAAGATTGAAAAAGATTTCTAAAATTGTAAAAAATGAATCTGCAAGATTGTAAGGAAATATTTTTAATTTTGCAGGATTTAAACGAAATTTTAGGAAGAATTCGAAACATTTTGAAAGATGTTTAGAAGGTCTGAAAAAATTAAAAAATTAATTCATAATTTGAAAAAATGAAAAACAACGTGTAGATGTTTCAAGATTTTGAAATAAAATTTTGAAGCTTTTCAAGGATTTTTAAACTATTTAAAATAAAAATATTTTGACTTCTGATTTAAGAAGTGTCCAGTTTATAACAAAAGTGTAATCGTTCATTTTTTAATATTTCTAGCTTAAAATTGCTTAAAATGACCCTGATTTTCAAATTTTTAAGTTTAAAAAAATAAACCAAAAATATACATTGTAAACAAATTTAATTACCTTTAATGAATTCATTGAAAAATTTGCTTTTCGGCATAACTATTTTCATGAAATGTAGCTTAAGGTTTAAGAGGAAAAGGGAATTTTCATTATACTTGTTTTTAAATGGAACATAAATTAAAGTTATTTCAAGCTAAAAAATAAACGTGGTTAAAAATTATTTATAAAATTGAGGAAAATATTTTATTGTTAATTATAACTAGTTTTGAAAAAGAACTCGAGGTGAACTTTTGAAATAAATATTTCACAATTTTCATTGTTCATTGAACAATAGTTTTTAGGGTTTAATGTTTTTCTCTCTCACTTCAGGTAAAAGTTGCAATTATTATTTAATCCTAATGCTGTAGGTCTTATTTTATTCCTTAAAAGATTCTCTGAAAATCTCATTGGTACATTTTTATCGAAAAAGTTTTATTTAGCAATTATAAGATTGTTATTTTTATAAACAATAGGTTTTCATAAATGAAATGTTTTAAATAAAAACGTACCAATGAGATTTGCAGAGAATCTTTTAAAGAATAAAATAAGCGCCACAGCATTAGAATTAAATAAGAATTGCAACTTTTACCTAAAGAGAAAAAGAAAAACATTAAACTCTAAATAGTTATTGTCAAATAAAGAAAACCCGAAATATTTTTTTCAAAAGTTCACCTCCAGTTCTTTTCCAAAATTAGTTATAATTAACATTAGCATATTTTCCTCGATTTTATAAATCATTTTTAACAAGTTTTATTTTTTGAACTTGAAATAACATATGATAATAAATTTAATAATAAATAAGGAAACCTGCGCTAATACAAAGTTTTCTTTCAGTCACCGTATGTCAGGCCACACCTACGAAAAGGAGCCGTGCCAGCTCTAAAACTTGGTCGTCCGGAAAAACCTGCTCCCAAACCTCGCTCTTTGACCTTGAAACGAATGGAAAATGGAAGTCATACGGAAAGTAACATTTGCAAAAAGATCAAAATTGAAGGGGAAGTAAGCAGTTTCGAAGATGATCAAACTGAACATGCTGATCCTCCCGCCGAACCACTGGATCCTTTTGCACTTTTATTCAAACAAATGTTTGAAAATGTGAACTGTGTCCGCATGCCAATTTCGTGGATGAGAACAAATGTTACTTGGGTTAATCGCCCAGGTATAACATTTTTTACGCGAATTGGAGTAAGAGGCAAAAATGATCACGTCGATTCGATCTGCAATAAGGAAATCACCATAGACGGTAGTATGACTATTTTGATCAAATTAAACGGGAAAGCTTTTGATCACACAGAGTTTGGTTTTGAAACTGATCAGCTGCGTTCCGCAAAAGACGTCGAAGATGTTATTGGAGTTGTGCATAACAGAAAGATATGTCGAGGTTGCCCGGACATAATTCTGAATGCAGAAAACTCAAGTAACTTGTCATCTTTTAGTTACATCGATAAAGTAGACACCTTGCGACATAAGCTCTGTCCATTAATTCTATCTGCTGGTCAAGAGGGCAAAGGCAAGGAGCAATGCAAATATTATAAGACAGTGAAGGAATTATTGAGAAGGAAGATTATTCGCAGGCAGCACAATAAAACGTCCAACTATTTGAAAACCAGTGATCTGAGTCCGAGAAAGATTAAGAAAAACGCTCAATTCTGCAGGCCGAAGAAAAGAAAGAGCTCAAGCAAGGGCGTGCATGTTGGAAAAAGTGGTTCTTGAATACGATTATAAAATGATGCGAATATCGGAAAACAACGTTGATAAATTGATTGATAAGCACGAAAATATCAGTCCCCATGAGAAAGTTGCTATCAAAGAGATATTCAAAGCTGCTGGCACAAAAGATCCGAGAGGGCGAAGATATTCCCAAGAATGGATTATTCTTTCTTTGCTACTGCATATGCGCTCACCAATGACCTATCGAATGTTGCATGACAATAAAATATTGCCTGTGCCTAGTGAGCGAACAATTAGGAGGTAATTTTTAAAATAATTATTGAAATTTATGTTACATTTAATTTAAAATAGACATTAATAATTGTAGCATAAAAAATTATTTATTTATTTTTTAAATTGTCTTTTGCAGATATTTTTCTCAAATGGAATGTCCTTGTGGCTTTGATCCGAGGTTCTTTGAAATTTTAAAAGAACATTTCGCCGGAAAATCAGAACGAGAACTTCATGGCGTATTGTTATTAGACAAAATGTCTACAAGAAAAAACCTACTTCTTCATCGTAAGACGATGACATTTAAAGGAGTAGAAGATTTTGGCGATAATGTCCCAAAAGATGTTGAGAAAGAAATGGCTGATCATGGATTAGTAATTGAACCGCCGGATGCAATAAGGGGGTATAACTTTTTTCTGCACCATTCGGGTGGCCCCTGAGCGACTTTTTTTTTAAATTAAAATTTTGATTATTAAAACGTATATCCTCATAGGAAATTTTATTGCGCATCTTTTTTTCCTCTTGTAAAAAGTTGTCACTTTTGCTGTCTCCAAAATAAATGCAAAAAACACATTTTTTGAGAAACGACGATTTTCAGTGATTTTTCACTTCAACTCGCACTAAATCCCAGAGTTTTCCATTTTTTATATTAAAATTTCCGGAGTTACTCATTAGTCTATTATTAAAGTGTTAGTAAAATCGAAATTAACATTTATTTGTATTAAAAAATGTTAATAATTTTTTTCTGAACAGTTTTATAAACATCGTTTGAATACTTTCAATCGCAAAGTCTATCGACGTAGCTTTCAGATACAATAAACTTCTAGCGGATGAAATGTTCACTAGGGTCCAAATAAGTTTTCTGAAAAGTTTTACTCCCATTGGTCCAGCTGCTGAAAAACTATGATGCTTTAATTGTTTCGCTCGGCGTCGTGAATGTACGACTCAGCGCCGTCTATGAGAAAGGCGAGCCACACTGCTGATTCCTGAAGGTCTGCACGTAAAAACTTATATTTTGTGGAATTTCTCGACTCTTTCTTTTCTTCTTTCTTTGGCTAAAAATAATGTGCAAGGATTTCTCAGAAAATTTTGTAAACATCGCGGTAAACATAATAATAGTGCGACAAATAATCTGCATTAGGAAGAGTGCTTATAAAATATACCTCACAATAGTTTCGAACATCGAAAGTGTTACATCTAAAAAATAAGAGAATCATTTTTAAAACAGGAAATTTTTGAATTATTGAATGTGACTATTTATTGTTCAATAAAATGGAACTAGTTTCTTCGAAACCTCGAGGCAGAAAAAGAAGTGAAGACGAGGAAGGATGGAAAAGAAATATTAGAAAAATTCGAAAGAAGGGTAATTTTCAAAAACTCAAGGGTTTAAAAATTAGTGAAGCACGCCTAATTCACTACTATGCAACTGGACAAATAGATGTTTTTAATAACTACTTAGGAGAAAACCCTTCTACTTATCACGTTTGTCCGAAGCTTAAACTGGCAGATTTGCAAAATCTACCTCCCCCGCGAGTTGGCATTACTTCCGCAAAAATGAAAGACATTAAAAATTTAATGGTTTACCTGAGCGAAGAAGGAAGGGCGTTTTACAATGAGTATTTTGCAAAAATAAATATTAAACAAGCTGTTGCTAAGAGAAATAGTCAAGTTGTTCACTTTTCATCCGACGAAGCCACTTCCGATGAAGATTAGAATTTTATTATTATTAAGTAGAAAAATGAATTCTTACTGTGATATGTGACTCGTTCGGTTATTCGACGCAATATATCATTAAAATAAATTAATATACTTATTTGGAATAGTTCTTTGGTATTTACATGCATGAAACTCTCATTATTATTTAAATTATTTGAATTAACAATTACTCCATTTAAATAACTTATGATAAAAAATATAATAAGTTTTTACGTGCAGACCTTCAGGAATAAGCTGTGCGTCTCGCCTTTCTCATAGACGGCGCTGAGTCGTACATTCACGACGCCGAGCGAAACAATTAAAGCATCATAGTTTTTCAGTAGCTGGACCAATGGGAGTAAAACTTTTCAGAAAACTTATGTGGACCCTAGTGAACATTTCATCCGCTAGAAGTTTATTGTATCTGAAAGTTACGTCGATAGACTTTGCGATTGAAAGTATTCAAACGATGTTTATAAAACTGTTCAGAAAAAAATTATTAACCTTTTTTAATACAAATAATTGTTAATTTCCGTTTTACTAACACTTTAATAATAGTCTAATGAGTAACTCCTGAAATTTTAATGTAAAAAAATGAAAAACTCTGAGATTTAGAGCGAGTTGAAGTGAAAAAACACTGAAAATCGTCGTTTCTCAAAAAATGTGTTTTTTGCATTTATTTTGGAAACAGCAAAAGTGACAACTTTTTACAAGAGGAAAAAAAGATGCACAATAAAATTTCCTATAAGCATATATGTTTTAAAAATCAAAATTTTAATTTAAAAAAAAAAGTCGCTCAGGGGCCAACCGAATGGTGCAGAAAAATGTTATACCCCCTTATTGCATCCGGCGGTTCAATTATGTTCCAACCATTGTACGATAATTACTCGCAGCCAATTGCAGTCTTCGCTTCCAAGGGACCGACCCATGGAGACGTTTTGGCGAAATTAGTAGTTCAAGCGATAGTTCTTCTGGAGAAAGCAGGAGCAAAAGTACACGGAATTGTTGCTGACGGAGGAGCTCCGAACAGGAGAATGTGGACTGAATTGGGGTGTAGTGGAAAAATGGAAAACTTTAAAAACTCGTTTGAGCATCCTGTGGATGAAGAACGAAATGTATTCCTCTTCTCGGATGCACCTCTCATCTCATTAAAACCATTCGAAATCGTTTGGTAAATGGTTCGAAGCTAAAGGTATAATAATCTTTTTCATAATATCAAATGTTTTAAATATGTTCCAGTATTAAGTATAAATAAAATCAGGCGGCAATGGTTACAACAGATTTTTAAAACTTATTTTCAGATTCACCCGGAGGACAGCTCGATTGAATGGGAACATTTCGAAATCCTCCACGAGCTTGACAAACATCAACCGGCGAGTAACATATGGTGCCCAAATATAACGGACACTCACGTTAACCAGAAGGACAACAGTTTTACTAAAATGAGAGTAATTCTGGCTCTTCAGGTAATTTTTTTATCATATTTCTTTATTCTTCACTATTAAAGGAATACGTCATAAATAGTACAATTCTTTAGTATGCATGAACTGATCGTTTTTAAAGATTTTCAGTCGATCTGCTGCTCGTGGTTTGCGTTTCTACAAGGCCTATGAGAAAAGACTTGAGACTTTTGTGAATGTACAGCAACATTTTGCGAAATACTCAACGACATGTTTGATGCTCTTAATCGAACTACGAATGAAACAGGCCTCCGACTTGGCTGTAATGATATCAGGGTGAGTACTTTAATTTGCAGAATCAGATCATATTTATTTATTATAATATATTCTGTTATTTTATAATATTCTATTTTTAATTTTCATAGATACGGCCCGTAAGGCTGAACAGCCCCCAAGGTTAACTGCGAATACAA
>CAKNYM010052029.1:155549-191643 GCA_932195095.1 Andricus curvator
ATAAGTGCGTTGCAGTCGATGGGGAGTACTTTGAAGGGGACAATATCGATTATGATGAATAAACTTGTATTTTTGATTTTAAAAATAAAGTCCTAAAACTTTTTGATCAAGGTGGTATATCAAATGGCCTAAATTAACACCAGACCCTCCATCCACCGAAGATCTTAAGGAGCGAATAACAACTAAAGTTCATACTTGCGTAGCAAATTTTCCCGTTTTTTCACTTAGACAATTACCGCAAACTGGCGCGAATTCATATGAGGAGCCACAACAGTATACTTTATTCAAAAACGCCAATATTAGGTAAATCGAGTTGAAACTCAACATTTCTCTTCACAATTAGCCATAGAATACAATTCAAAACATTTTTTTTATATATCGCTCCCATAAGTCTGTTTTATAGTGTCCCAAAAAGCTTCAAATGTGAAAAAGTGGGTTTTACGAGTTTTTGGCACTAATTATGATTTTTTACGGGTTTTCAAATACAAATTTCCTATAATACATAATATACTACTTCATACTGATAATTAGATGTTTACATACATTTTTTAAACAATTCATTATTATTTATAACTATCTTCTTCCACAGTAATGCTAGATACTTGCGGGTTTATCCGAAATTTTTAGCTTTTTACCCACTTTTCACTTACATAGAGAGGTAATAACTAATACAAGTTAACAAGCAGTATTGTTTGAACAATGTATTATTGTTTATAACTATCTCCTCCTAGGAAGGAGTTAGAAAGTCGCGGTTTTTTACGAATTTTTCGAGTTATTGTTGACTTTTCGGTTAGAGCGAACCAATGATTGTCATTTATTTAGTTTATTTAAACTATTATACATTAATATATTAATGATGAAAATTCGAATTTATTTATCGCTGGCGTCGCAGTCTTTCCCCATTTTCTCGTATTTCACTTAAATTCGAACTGATTCAATAAAACGCAATAAGAAAATCGAACTATTTTTGGTTGAAAGTTCATTCTTTTTGGTTGAAAACTCTACTATTACATTTCTGGTTGTGAATTCATGTTTTTTAATTCAAAATTTAATTATTCTATTGAAAATTCAACAATTTTGTTAGAAAGTCATCCACTTTGTTGAAAATTCAACTGTTTTATTGAAAATTGATCTATTCGGATTGAAAATTCAACAATTTGACATTTATTTCCTTTTTAACTAATTTCTTTTTGTTATGAAAATTCTACTATATTGTTAAACTATCGTTTTTTTTTGTTTGAAAATTTACGTTCTTTAGTCAAAATTTCATCCTTTTTATTTAAAAATGCAACTGTCTGGTTAAAATATAATCTGCTTAGATTTAGAATTAACTTTTTTGTTTAAAATTTATATTTCTCTGTTTAAAATTTAACTATTTTTTAGAAAATTTACATTTTTGGCTTGAAAATTCCTCAATTTGGTAGAAAAATCAAGCATTTGGTCAAAAGTTGAACTACTTTTATAAAAATTCATTTTTTTAGTTGAAAATTTAACAACTGTCCCGAAATTCATATTTTCGGGTTGAAAATTCAACTGCTTGACTGAAGGTATATGTAATTTGTTGAAGGTTCGGTTTTTTTGGTAGAAATTTCATCTACTTGGTTGAAAATTTCACTATTTAGTTGAAAGTTTTTGTATTTTTTTGAGAACTCGTCTTTTTTGTATAAACTTAATCTTCTTGGTTGGAAATTTATCTTTTTGTAGAAAATTCATCTATTTGGTTGAAAATTAACATTTTTTAGAAAGCCCTATTTCTTTGACTTGAAATTTGAAAATTTTGGATGAAATTTTTTTCCTTATGGACTGATAAATCTTTCTTGGTTAA
Source organism: Andricus curvator (assembly GCA_932195095.1). Classification (NCBI taxonomy): domain Eukaryota; kingdom Metazoa; phylum Arthropoda; class Insecta; order Hymenoptera; family Cynipidae; genus Andricus; species Andricus curvator. The sequence continues at coordinate 157,375 of CAKNYM010052029.1, forward strand.
AAGTCCGTCTTCTTGATTGGGAAATTTATCTCTTTTAATAGAAATGTTCATCTTTTTGTTAAGAATTCAGCTGTTTCTGATTTGAATAAACTATTTTTTTTTTGTTAAAAATGCAACTGCTTAGTTAAAAAATAATCAGTTTTAGTTAAGAATTTAACTATTTTTTGGAAAATGCGTCTTTTTGATTGAATTTAATTGTTCTAAGTTGAAAATTTAAATCGTTTTTGGTTGAAATGTTCAATATTACATTTTTCGTTGAAAACTCTTTTTGTTCCAAAATTAATCATTTCTACTGAAAAATGTTGTACCCATTTTTGGTACAAAATTCGTCTTCGTTAGTTGAAAATTCAACTAATTACTTGGAAATTGGTGTATTTTCTTAAAAATTCGTTTTTTTTTTGGTAGAAAATAAGCTTCTCGATTGAAAATTTAACTATTTGGTGGAAAATTGATGTATTTTGTTTAAAGTTCATCTTTTTGGCTAGAAAATCAATTTTTTGGTTAAACATACAATTGTTGGTTCAAAATTAATCTGTACAAGTGAAGATTTTAAGTATTTTGTTGTAAATTTGTCTTTTTTCCGAAATTCAACTGTTTTTTATTTAAAATTTAAAACCTTTTTGGTTGAAATATCAACTATTACATTTTTCGTTGAAAACTCAACTACTTTGTGGAAAATTCTTTTTTTTGTGTTAAAAATTAATCTTTCTAAATGACATATTATTAGGATTTTATAATTTTTTCAACTGAAAATTTAACTTCTCAATTCTTGGTAGAAACATCTTTTTCAGTTAATAAGTCATCTCTTCGGGTAGAAAATAAATGTTTTGGTTAAAAATGCAAATTTTTTGTCCAAAATTAATCTGCTTAAGTTGAGGATTCAAGTATTTTCTTGAAAATTGGTCTTTTTTGGTTAAATTTTGGTTTATTTTTTTCATATAAAATAAAAATATTTTAAGTTTAAAATATCAACTTTTACATTTTTGATTGAAAATTTAGCTTCGTAGGTTAAAAATTAATTTTTCTATAGTTAAAAATTAATTTTTTCAACTGAAAATGTAACTGTTACATTCTTGGTAGAAAATTTATCTTTTTGAGTTGAAAATTCAACTATTTGGTGGAAAATTCACGTATTTTGTTAAAAATTCATCGTTTCATGTAGAAAATCAATTTTCTGGTTGAAAATGTAAATTAGTGGTTCAAAATTGATCTGTTCAAGTTGATGTTTTAAGAATTTGGTTGAAAATTGGTCTTTTTTGGTTAAACTGACCACGATTGTTAAAAATTTGTTTTTTAATTGAAAATTCGTTTTTTGTAAAGAAGATGTAACTATTCTATTTCTAATTAAAAAGTAATCCTTTTAGTTAAAGCATTCAATTATTTAGTTGAAAATGTATGTAATCTGTTGAAGATTCATCTTGTTTGATAGAAAATTAATCTTCTTGATTGAAAATTTAACTACATATTTGGTTAACAGTTTATGTATTTTTCTGTAAAATCGTCTTTTTTGTTAGAAAATCAATCTTTTTGGTTAAAAATTTAACCATTTAGTAAAAAAGTATGTATTTTGTGGAGAATTCGTCCCTTCTGGTAGAAAATTAATCTTCTAGTTTGAAAGCTCATATTTTTGGTTAAAAAATGAACGAGTTGGTTGAACATTCAGCATTTTGGATGACATTTTTTTTCTTCAATGACCGAAAAATCTTTTTTGTTCGAAAACTCAACTATGGTTGCAAATTCATCGTTTTTATTTGAAACTTCATCTCTTTTGGTCAAAATTTCATCTTTTTTGGTCAAAAATGTAACTGTTTGGCTGAAAATGAATCTGTTTTGGTTGATAATTCAAATATTTTTTGGAAAATTCGTCTTTTTTAGTTCAATTGAACTGCTTTTAATTTATAATGAATATATTTTCTTAGTTAAAGTATATGCTTTATGCTATTACAGTTTTTGTTGCAACTTCATCTTTTTTAGTTGAAGATTCAACTACTTGGTTGAAAGTTTAACTACTTTAAGTGAGTAAGATACGGGAGGTGGGACCAACACGTACGGACACTAACAAAGGGGGGAACGTAGTTCAAAATTTTCGAAAAAAAATTTACGTAATTTATGCCAACGGCCATGCCACGCTGAAAAAACCAGTTCTCGTCAGATCACTGAAGTTAAGCAGCGTTGGGCGCGGTTAGTACTTGGATGGGTGACCATTCGAGAAACTGCGTGCTGTTGGCATATCATGGGTGTGGTGAGCCTACACTCGTAGTTATTTATAACTACAAGAAAACTATCCACCTAGAAACACTACCCGAATCGGGTAGTGTCACGCTTACCCTGAAAGGGAAATGGCTTAATGGTATACTATGCACGGGCCCCAACCCCCAAAATAGGTATATTAATAATCCTACATTTTTTTACCGGATGCTATTTTTTATTTTTCCTGGAAAGGGAAAACTCCCGATGTACGGTTTATCCCTGCTAAAAATTCCGAACAAATTTCGGACAAACCCCGGATTCGGAAATTTGTCCGAAAAGTGATCCGGTTGAGTCAGTATTTTGTACGGTCTGACGGATGCTATCAATCCGGATTGTGTCCGGTCGTGTCTGGCCATGTCCATGTTTTGTACGGTCTTTCGCATGCGATTAATCCGGATTGTATCCATTCATGACCATTTTTTGTACGGTCTGGCAGATGCGATTATTCCGGTTAAGTGCGAAATTTGTACGATTTTTAGAATGCTATTAATCCGGGTCTCATCCGGTTAAATCCGAAATTCGTACGAATTTAGGAATGCGATTAATCCGGATCTCACTGAATTAAAAAACGAAATTCGATACACTTATAGGGAATTTAATTACAAATGAGCGAAAACAGGACGTTGAAAAGTTGTACTAGAAGTCATTTTTGATTACACTTTTTACGCAGTTTTAGGGAAAAGATAACACTTTTGCACGAAGTATGTGAAACAGTAAAATATTAAGTACAATAATAGCACACAGTTTAGAGAACAGTAAAATAAAAACTATTTAAATCAATTATTATGATTCCCGTCCACTGATCCTTCTTCCACATCATCGTCAATTCTATCATCATTCCCATCAACTGCCCTTCTTCCACATCGTCATAAAATCCATCATCATTCCCATCAACTATTTCTTCTTCCAAGGGATCAGTAGATTCACTTCCATGAATAGATTTATTTTCTATTGGAACCATATAATTATTTTCATCCTTGCTCAAATGCTTAAATATTAGTATCCTCATCATTTTCCGTGTTACTGTTCTTGTCGTTATCGAAATTCTCATTATTTTGGTCTGTTTTCGAAGTTTCATTATCCCTCTTGTGGTTTTTTTCTGACGCCTACTCAAAAATGAAAGCAAAATATTTAATTTTGTTGATACACCCTACTATGCAGTAGAGAAGTTTACCGTAACTTGCGATACTGGAGATTCTCCATGCACTGAGTGCAGCACTAATAACTTTCCTTCAAAAAATATAATAAAAGTGCTTGAACAGAAAGAGGAAAAGAAAATCATATTTCTTTTGCAAATTAGTGACAAATGCGTCGTCACTAATGTAGAAAATGAAATGTATCTCTCAACACTACCACACAGTTGAAATTCAATCATTCCTTGTTTCTAATATCATAAGAGAGCGAAATCGGCAAACTATAAATACTTCCATCCGCTCAGTTTTTCAACCACAAAAACAGGCAGTACCGGAGAAATGTATACCTTATCAAAAACTTGATTACGTTGAGTTTAACTTGCGATCATATTGTGAATTTAACAGAATGATTTTCCGTTTTCACTTTAATTTCACCGAATTATAACTTAAACCTGCGGATTAATTTCGGATAGAATCGGTTTATTTCCGGAGTTCATGTTTTTGACCGGACGGATTTTGCATTTAAGCGGACGAATTTCCTTTTTCACTTCAATTTAACTGAATTACAACTCAAACCTGCGGATTAATTTTTCGGCTATAATCGTATCATTTCTGGAGTCGATCTTTCTGACCGGGCAGATTTTGCATTTAAGCGGACGATTTTCCGTTTTCATTTCAATTTCACCGAATTACAACTCAAACCTGCGGATTAATTTCGGATGGAATCGGAATATTTCCGGAGCCGATGTTTTTGACCGGACGACTTTCGGATTTGAGCAGACGATTTTCTATTTTCACTTTAATTTAACTGAATTACAACTCAAACCTGCGGATTAATTTCGGCGATAATCGGATCATTTCCTGAGTCGATCTTTCTGAACGGACGGATTTTGCATTTAAGCGGACGATTTTCCCTTTTCACTACAATTTCGCCGAAATACAACTCAAACCTGCGGATTGATTTCGGACAGAATCAGAATATTTCCGAAGCCGATGTTTTTGCCCGGACGGATTTCGAATTATTTTTTTTATTTTTATTTTAGAAAATCATTTGTTTCATGCTATAGTAATGATCATATTATTTGATAAGTATAAGCAGAGAGTGCAAGCCAGAAACAACGTCGACTGCAATTATAAGATAAGCATTAAAACGATATTGTAACACACACAGTGACATGTCAAGACCTTAGACACCATTACAAATATTTTAAGGCGCAATGTTTTAGACATAAAAAAGGCGAATTTGCAGAGTTCTTCCAGAGAGTTAGAGTAAGAAAGTATAACCAGTATTGTCCACTGGATGTGACAATTGGAGGCTGCTGAAAAATGGAAAATCTAAAATCCGCATACGCAGGACAAGTAGCCAAAATATAAAACAAATCCTCTCTCTCCCCGAGATTGCATATCGGACAGTTTCTCAATGGCGCATACATAAATTTAAACTCACAGATACGAATGCAGCCTCTAATTGAACGCAGGAGCTTCAGCTGAGCAATTGTGCCTGTGACATAAAAAGGGAGACGGAAGGTAAGATAAGGTTGAATGCCTGGTATTAAGGACAAGTGTGGAAACAACTGTAGACTGCCAGATCCTAGTACTCTACCATAATCTGAGCACTTTAAATAGACTGAAAAATTATGCAAGATTGTCTCTTTATTATTTTGTGAGGCTATTGCATTCAGTCCCAGCCATAAATGAGCAAAGTTACGCAAGCAGAAAAACGCCTTTAATTGTAAAACACAATTAAACTTAACATTACTAGAAGGCTTAGCTTCTAAGGAGTTTAATTTCTTTAAACAGCGTACGGGATATCTTTGAACCTCCATTTCCAACAGCCTTTCCAGCCAACTTAGAGCTAGCTTAAAAATATCATAAGCCAATTGTAGTCTATCAGTTTCGAGTCGCAAAGCATAATTTGGCGTATAAGATGGAAGGCTAAAAGCCTCTTGAAGAACTTCGATTGAAGCTTTTCGATCACTTCAGTATATCTTAAACCCCAGACTGCGATAGCATAATACAATACACTGAGTGTAAGACTCCGAAAAAGCGTCATTTTAGTGCACCAAGCATCAGATTTCACAGAATAAAGAATTCTCAGAACAGTGCCCATAGCAACATTTGCTGAATTCATTTTCTTGGTAGCCTCTTTAAGGAAAAGATACTAACTTGAGAAAATAGAACCTAAATAGAGATACTCCTCAACAACTTCAAGCTAAACTCCAGAGAAAAAGAAATTGTAGCTTTGCGAGTGACCTCTGTGAAATACTACAACTTTTGATTTGACTCATTTACTTGGAAGGAATTTAGTTTACAATATTCCTCAATCATTTTAATCTTAAATTGAAGATCAGCTTGAGAGTTGGCGAGAATCACTATATCGTCAGCATAGGCTAGTAAAATCACATCAATTAGGTGATCGATCGAAATTCCTATCGCCCCGTGGTTTCTTAGGTATTCCTCTAAGTCAGAGATTAACAAGGCGAAAAGGTGAGGACTGAGAATCTCGCCCTGCATAACCCCTAGAGTAACCTTAGCTGACGTTGTAGGGTCAGACCTAGTCGTAATAGTCACGGAAGCTCACTTCCTTCCTGAGAAACTTTTGACGAAGAATCGAGTGGTTAACTGAAGGTAATGCTTTTTTAAAATCGATGAAAAACGCAAAGACCTTACGTTCCGAAATAACAAGATGGATTTGAATTAATGCATTTAGAGTGAAAATGTGATCTATACAACTCCGTCCAGCCCTGAAACACGCCTGATTCTCCGGAAGGCAGTTTTCTAATTCAGTCCATCTAGTCAGCCTCGAGGATTTGAGTTTTGAGGATCATCTGTATTACCTTTTTTAAAGAGCATAAAGGTTTGCATGTTAGACCAGTCGGAAGGAACTTTTTCTGATTCCTAAATCAGCCTTATTACTGTTACATGACATTAGGCTGTCTTTTACTTCCTTTTCCGAGATGATATAATCCAGTAAAAGTTGGAAACTTGTACAGCACTTAACACTAATACAAATCTGTTCAGTATACAATGAATCCGCAAAAGCCTGCCAGCGTTCGAAACTTCATTCTAAAACTATTCACTGCTGACCAGAACGCTTGAGCGTTATTGCAAGATGCAAGGGTACTCAATAGACCACACTCAAAATCCTTTTTTTTTTTTTAATTTGAAGTTCAAGGTAAGCTTTCTTTATTTTCCTATGCTCACTAACATCTAAATCTGAAAATTGAGATAATTTACATTTTTTTAACGAGGCTTTTAATTTACGACGCATCATATAACAGCCATACCACGCTGAAAAAACCAGTTCGCGTCAGATCACTGAAGTTAAGCAGCGTTCGGCGCGGTTAGCACTTGGATGGGTGACCATTCGAGAAAACTGAGTGCTGTTGGCACATCGTGGGTGTGGTGAGCCCACACTTGTAGTTATTTACTACAAGTTATCAAACTAGAAACACTACCCGAATCGGGTAGTGTCACGCCTACCCCGAAAGGGAAATGGCTTAATGGTATATCATATTCTCTATCGAATCAGGTTTTTTTTTCCTGGTACTCGCCAAAAAGGCTTGGAAACCAGGCTTAACTTATTCGCTACTACCGAAATTGCAGATATGAGATTCTCGTTCAACACCTCCACATCCTCACCAGTACAAGAAACATTAGGCGAGACTAACATTTGCTCCGTGTATGCCCCCAACGCTCTTTGCCTCCAGGCGAATTTCTTGTAATCAAAAGAATTATTTAACCCACCATTTAAAATTAAATTATCATCAGCAATTTTAACAACCACTGGTAAATGGTCTGATAATGTAGGAATCCCTAAAACCGAAAAATCTGAAATCAAACCCAAGGAATCCGCACAACAAAAAAGGAGATCTACTACACTTTTACCCTGATGGCCTATAAAAGTTGTGCTGGGGTATGATTTTCAGATCTGATATTTAAACGAACTAAATTGTACCCCTCCAAACAATTTATTAATGCCTCACCTCTGGGGTTGATCTATTTGTCCAAGGAGAAACTGCCAAATCCTCTGGTAAAGATTCATCAGTTAACTGATTCAGTTTCCCTATACGAGAGTTAAAATCAGCCCCCAAAAAAATTGGGATATTTGGATACACTGAGCAAATTCTATCAATCAACATCTCCAGCGCTTTGACAAGAGCCTGGCAACCCCACGACGGCTTGGAGTAAACATTACCAATAATAACTTCAAAGGCTTTGTGCCAACATACATACATTGATCAGCAGTTCGAACACTTAATAAAAATCCAATTAGAAGTCGTATCTAGAATTTCATAGCCAAACCTCCGCTAGGTCTTCCTCTATTACTATATCTAGAAGATATACTTACTACGCAGGTGTTTTCTGAAGCCAGGCCGGAGAAGCTATTGCCGATGACGTGAGCCAGGTTTCAGCGAGACATACTATATCATTATCGGTGATTAAAGAGGCAAGCTCCGAAAAATTAGTTATCCCATGCACATTAGAGAATATGATACGAAAACCAGGGCTTCCCCTTGCCTGCCGCTGACATCTGTATTGCCCTCCGAACTCGCTGCTGCAACAGGCTTCTTCTTGAGAAATTTGTCAATTTGACTGTCAGAGGAGGTGGATGAGGTTCTCGCAGCGTTTTTGACTGTGGGTGGGGGATCATGAACACTGTCTATTAAACACGTATTTTCCAGATTTTGTTCCCTTTGAAGTTCATCAATTTTCAAATCCTAGAGAGGTTTATTATCAACCAGCAGATTCTTTCCCTTCATAAAAGCCTTAATTCCAGACTGTTGAAGCTTTTCCATAGCTACCCTCAGCTTCTTTCTCTCCAGTCTCTCTTGTAGCGATGAGTCGTGACTGATGCCGGTTTTTTTCTCTGCGAGCTGTTCTCGCTTTTCCATAATTAATTGCTTATTAAACCGAGAGTACAATTTAACCAAAACAGGACGATCACCCGGACCCTTTCCCAACCGAAAGGCATCCGTAATGTACTGAGCCGAGATAGATATATCCACCTCTGAGAAAGTGCGAACAAGACAGCTTGGTAGGTCTTCACTGTTTGCTGATTTATCAGGAAGTTTGTGCACAATAAGGTTATTGGCACGAACACTTCTTTGGAGAGAGGAAATTTCGCTCCTGAAGGTGTATACCTGCGCAATTAGAGCCGAATTACTCTTTTCCAGCCTGTCACATTCAGCTTTTAGCAACTGTGACTCTTTCACAAGCGAATCTAAATCCGCTTCCAGTTTAGAAATTTTTTTTTTAACAGACTTAACTTCCTTCTTAGTTTCCGCAGTCGGATTTCGAATTAAAGCTGACGATTTTCCGTTTGTACTTTAACAAAAATAATTTCAGGCACTGAGCTCCGGACTAATTTGGGATCAAGTCAGACTTTTTCGGGCGTGAAGTTTACGTTCGGATAAGTTTCGGATTAGACCGGACTATTTTCCACTTTTGTTTAAACGAAAATCTTTTCAGGTTTTGAATTCTGGACTAATTTCGGATCAGGTCGGACTCTTTCCGGAGTCGCAATTTATGGTCCGGATAGATTCGGACCACTTTCGGAATCCGAAATTGTTAGCAGGGATTATTCCTAATGTTTTCTACCTTCTCTTGTATTATACATGTTAATATTTTATATATTATAGAATAATATTATATAATAAATCAATACATTGGTTTTATTTTTCATAGTTGCAGGGTTTAAGCCTTAAGGGGCAGGGGTTGTAAAAATAAAAAATAAAGATAAATGAACATAGTTTTAAATAAAATTATTTCTTTTTCAATCAACATTATCTTTACCGAGGCTTTATTGATATACTAATATTTATAATGTTAATATATCAATAAAGATAAGGGTACTGTTAAGACCCACCCATAAAATTCGGATATTAACGGTAAAATATTTAATAACAAATATATAAAATGAAAGAAAGATATAGAACTTCGTTTTTAGATACGTGTATTGTTCATACTATTTTACCTTTAAAAACTCAGATAGTCTGTTGACTCAGTAGTTGAGAGATTACATTTTTAGATAATTAAACATCAGGATAGTTTTATTGGATATGTACACACACTTTGCGCAATTCTCCCCTACAGTTTCGAAATCTGCCTTATCAGTAGTAATTTCTTAAGATGCAAAAAAATATTGCCTACCATATAATATAAACTGATATTTGCTAGATTACGGCGAGGGTTTCATCAATCTCAAAATCTGATGCGCGTGCATGACGATAGTTTCAACAAAATTCTTCATTATTACAATAATCAGTTCTTTCTCTACTTTGAAAGAATGAGGATCTTCTGTTCTCTTCTCCTCACCTCGACGATTGTCCTTAGTGATGCCGCCGAGCTATATTTTTCGATACTGAGACGATACCGATACAATAGTCACCTTCCAGTCTCGGATTTGTATCGCTCGGTTTTGTATCGTATCGGAAAAATATCGGAAAGTTCCGTCTCGTATCGGTATCGTATCGGAATTCCGAGACAAAATGTCCAGATGGGATTTTCCTCGTTCACAATAGAAGAGAGAGTAGGGCTGGTCGTGTGGCCGTCCGCAGGTACCAGAAAAAGAAGCTGCGAGGAGCTTATCCCTTTGGGACTAGGCCTTCAAAGAAAAGAATTATATATTCCAAAAATCTAAACTCGACAACTCTACAGTTTGCACTGCCGAAGAAATTCTAAAGCACTCAGTGAGATCTGTTTGGTTTAAACAAACTCAAACTTATTTCAAATCAATTTTTAAATTATAGGTTTTACATGAACAGATAAAAGTTTGTTAACTTTTAGCGAAAGATTTAATTTAAATAAATCCTCTTACTTTTTATTTGTTGTCTGTGTGTGTGGATGTCATACTTTTTTGTGAACACGATAACTAGAAAACGGTTGCAAATAAATTGATGAAATTTGGAGGGCCTCTTTTCCTCAATAATATCTTGAAACTGACTAAAGGATTTCTAAAAATATTTATTGCATTTTTTTAGCACTCAATAATATTTTAGAAATTGGTTTTTTATAGTAAAACTTTTTTCATTAGCATAATTCAAATCTGATGCAAGAATATAAAAGATTCAAGATTCTTTGCTTCGAGACGAATCGATTTACCTATAATATTAATACCTTTTATTAAAGAGTAGGGAAGTTATGGTAATTTATATATTTTGAAAATCGGTTTTTTATAACAAAAACTTTTTTCATCAACATAATTCAAAGTTGATGCAAGAACAGAAAAGATGTGTTTTTTCGAGTCGAATCGATTGACCTATAATATTGATACATTTTATTAAAGAGTAAGGAAGCTATGGTAATGCATAATATTTGAAAATACGGTTTTTTATAGTAAACATTTGTTCTTCAATATAATTCAAAGTTGATGCAAGAATATAAAAGATTCCTTGGTTCGAGACGAATCGATTGACCTACAATATTAATACATTTGATGAAAGAGGAGGGAAGTTATGGTAATTTATATATTTTTTTAATTGATTTTTATACTAAAAATGTTCTAATTCTCATAATTTAAAGTTGATGCGTGAAGAGAAAAGTTGCGTAGATTCAAGACGAATCGATTGATCTATAGCATTGATACATTTTATTGAAGAGTAAGGAAGCTATGGTTATGTATAATATTTGAAAACATGGTTTTGTATAGTAAAACTTTTTTCACTAACATAATTTACAATTGATGCAAGAACGGAAAAGATTCCTTGATTCGAGGAAAATCAATTGATCTATAATATTAATACACTTTATTGAAGATTAAGGAAGTTATGCTCATTTATAATATATGAATCATCTGTTTCTAACAGAAAAACTTTTTTCATCGACATAATTCAAAGTTGACGACGCATGAATAGAAAAGATTTTTTGATCATAAATTTTCAAATAGAATAATTCTGACAATTTTAAAAAAAATCATACAGCTGGAAAAGGGATAGGGTGGGACAGAATTTTTCCCTTCCCTTTTCCAGCTCGAAAAATTATCATTTCGAATTCAAAATTTTATTTTTCTGACTTGTCTTTGTATTTCAAAAATTCTTTGTATTATTTTGTATTTTTTGTAAATTTCTATTTTTAAATTAATCAAAATGAAGACTTTAAATTGTCTATTATTGAAAAAAATATCTAATGCTTCCTCTATGAGGAAGCAAATACATTTGCTAACGGGAAGCAAAGTGCTCGTGAAATGAGCACCATATAATTATAAATACAAACAAAGTGGAACAAAATAACAAAAGTTATACTTTTTTAATTTTAATCTTTTATCAAGATTTAATAGAAGAAATTGTACATAACAAAAATTACCAAGATTTTTGTAGCCATAGGGAAATTTGTAATTGCTAAATTTATCAATATTTGACCTCATTGCGACATCGTACGATTTTCTTTCAAAAATTCATTAAAATTTTTTATTTGTAATGTTAAACGTAGCAACTTTCCAGCACTAGCAATTTTAGATTTTTTTCAATTACGTATTTTTGGCCCACAATACTGTAGAACCATGTGGCCATTATTTACAATTTTTCAGGGATGCTTAAAATCAATATTTTTGAATTATTAAAAAAAAGTTTGTTTCGTTAATTTAAAAAATATTCGAAGCTTATCGTCAAGTTTTTTCGAATGAATTTGAAATTTTTTGACGAAATATAATAATTAGTCATCAAAAAAATTATAACTCGATGCAATTAAAACTTGATGATATGAAAAATTTGCATGATTGTCTCCTGATAATTTCAATCGTAAATTAAGAAATTGTTTGTCTTCCTTCACGTTCCAGATGAGTGAGGGAGAATAAAGAGATATTGCCCAATTGTGAATAGTATAGCCAGTAAAATTTACTTTGTAATAAAATTTTAAAATACACATAATAAATAATGAGAAACGGAAATTCAAATTTACAAAAAGGAATGGGTAATCAAAGAAATAATGTTAATCTTACTGATGTACGTTATTCATTATACATATAATAAAATATAAAATGCTCGTTTTTTTTTTTTTACACGTGTATTCTTAATATCATTTTAACTTGATAATTCCATATAATTTTATGAGTATATAAGACATAGATTAAAATTACATAGAATTGACGTCAGCACAACTTTATTGTTTATGGTATGCAAAGATTGTAAGCCTCCTCTAGAGTTTATAAACTCAACACTTCTAGATAATAATTAAATACCATTAAAACTCTTAAAAATCCTTGACATTTTCAATTATCTCTTAATCTTCAAAATAAATAATCTCAATCTTAAATAATCTTAGATTATCTCTTAGAATTAAGCTGAAGTCTTTAAGCGGAAATGCATTTTTACAATAAAATACGTGGATTTTTTTTTGGTAAAAATGTGTAATTGTAAAATATAATGTAATTTTCCATTGCCTTTTTAAAAAACTAGAACATTGTGTGCGCTACGTGCGCACTAATTACCCTTTCTTTATAAAAAAACTCGGTTCATTTACCAACATTTTGTTATAGATTTTACAGAAAATGTTATATAATTTGTGAATGTTGTATATGATTTACAGAAGTTTTGTTTATTAAAGCGAGAAAATTCAAGTAAATTTAATATGAATGATATTTTCGACAAAAGAGATTTATTTTCTACCAAGAAAGACGAATTTTCAACCAAAGAGATGAATCTTTAATCCAAAAAATTATTTTTCAATCAAAAACGGAATAGTTTAAATTACATTAGAAAATTAATTTCCGCAAAAAAAAAAAAGAATCTAAACAAATTACAAAAAAATATTGAACCAAATAGTTGATTTTTCAATAAATTTTTCAAAATGTCTACAACTCTACACCCTAAATTTGAAACAGTCAAAAGTGACTGATGCATAGCCAGTTTTGACTGAAATGATGAATCTTCAACCAAAAAATGATTTTTTGAAGAAGAATTATTTTTTACTAAAAATGTCAAATTTTCAACAAAATACAAGAAGTTTTAATCTAGAAGTTTAATCTTTAATTGAAAAAAATTTATTTTCAAACAAAAATTCGTATTTTCAACAAAATAGTTAAATTTCTAGTTAAAATGATGAATCCTCAACCAAAAAGTTATTTTTTAACAAAGTATAGTTCAACTTTCAACCATGTAATTCAATTATGAACAAAAAAGTTGATTTTTTAACAAAGAAGATTAATTCTCTAAGGTAAACGTCCCAGTAATCGTGGCGGTCCCAGTAATCGTCAGTTTTGAAGTATAAACGCCAAAAGTAAGTATTTTCCGCATTAAAATACATACTAAAATATTTTTAAGTAAGTTTGAACAGTGCTTGTTGTAGATACCAAACTAGTTTTTTTGTACAAATAGTGCACATGGGTAAAAAAAATTGATTTGTATTGCCGGTGGCGATGAATCACGAAACGTGGAAAATAGCTTAACATTTAGGTTAGGAAAGACGTTTCTTTGCTTAAGCTTTTAATATGTCCAAAAATTACTTGATCAGGACGAAAATTATTTTTATGTAATAAAAGATCATATTCGTTTCATAAAATTAAGTAAAATCTTCATTTAGTACCTTCTCGTTCGAGAAATATCGGGCACGATTATAGGGACATTTCAAAAGCATAGTTTCTCGAGTAATCGCGACCGGTCGCGAAGACTAGGAAATTAATTTCAAAAAGGCGTGAAATGAAATCGGAGAACTGACTTGTTACTGCGTGAAAAGTAATCGTAATATAAATTAGTGCTTAAAACTGAAAAAAGTGATGTAAAATATTGGCATGACTTTACCGATTTCATTATCAATTTTTTAGTTTATTATCATTTTTCAGTGAAGTTAATATTTATTGAGTAGTTTTTCATTAGCTAACATTAATCTATACTGCATAATATAAAGAAAAATGTGTAACAGATATATAATTATTGATAGTTTTAATGTTTTGACAACGTAAACAGAACATAACCTCCAAATACACATGATTTTTTTAGTCACTGCAATTTATCAAATTTCGTCATTGTGTTTATAATTTATTTTGCAAAAAAGTTAATTATATAAATTACCAGTGTGTAAATTTTTGTATCCCATGTAATTCTGTTGTACTTAGCCATTTTATAGAACAAAGTTAGGTTATATGACTTTATACAACTCAATATTATTTTTCGAACTTTATTTTAAAAAGGAAAATGTTAATAATTTTTAATTATAATATTCAGTATTATAAAAGAATTTCAGCATTGTAGTTATCACTTATCGTGATAAAAATTCTAATAAATATTTATTTCGATTTATTTTTGAGACCACTTTATTTCTTATAAATAAAATATTAATTTTATTCGAAAATATTTTTAATAATTGAAATAAAAACTAAGAATTTTAAAAGAAAATTCATTTTTATTATGATTAATTATTATAATGTCCATCAGACGTATTGGAACTATCAGAAGATTCGATTTTGAGGTTATATTTCGACGGATTTCATCTCGGAGGTGTAAATCTCTCAATCAATATAAAACTAACAATACATCTTTCATTTCATTAAAGTATACTTAAAATACAAAAATACACTTGAAATACACGTCCAAATGACTATAAAACACATTTCAAGAAAACTTAACCTTTTTCGCGAAGACTGGGACAACGACTCGCGATTACTAGTACATGGCAGATTTGGAAATGGCGATAAATGGGACATCGGTGCTTTTTGACTTTTAATTGTTTATCAATAAGAAGTAATATTAAATATAAGTTAAAACCAATTTTTATAACATTCTAGGATGTTTAATGCTTCAATCAGTACCAATAATTTTTTAACTAATCCTTCCAAAACAATTTTCTAAATATTTGAAGTCAATGAAATCTCTTATGGTGACGATTACTGGGACGTTTACCTTACCAATGAAGAGGAACTTTCAACCAAATGTTGAGTTTTGAAATAAAAAAGATGAGATTTCAGCAACAACAAAAAAACAAATTTAAATAAAAGTAGTTAAATTTTCAGCCAAACAGATTAATTTCAACTAAAATGATGAATCATTAACCAGAAAAATAAATTTTGTACAAAGCAGTTCTACTTTGAAGTATTTGAATTTTCCAAAAAAACGTTTTCTGAACGTTTCTGTCACATAAATGTAATTAATTCCTTCATTTTTGAATCAAAATTTCATTTTTCAAGTACCTTGAATGTACCTATAATGTAACATTTTATTTATTCCCGACAGACGCATGCAACAGTATTCCAATTTATATATGATATGAGCCCAAGTAACTTAATTGTTGAAAAACAGTCAAAATGTTATTTTTACGACAAATGAAAAATAAAAATTTTTCTCTATGTTCATTGCATTACTCATATTTAAAAAATAATTTTAAAACCCGAAAACTGACCAACCGGTTAAATTTTGCTACTTCTATTACATATTATTATTCTCATAATATAACGATTTGATTGAATTTTAAAGATTTTCCCGATTCGTGAATAGCGACTGAAAAACCTTTTTTGGTTGAAAAGCCTTTTTTTAAATCACAATTTCAATATTTTGTTGACATTTGTTTGTTGTTGTGAATAATTGTTTTTAACATAAAATTTAACTATTCTTTGTCTTTTATGATAGAAAATTAATTTTCTTGGTGAGTAATAAATCTTAATGGCTGAAAATTCATTTCTTTGGTTGAAAATTTGACTATAACGTTGAATATTCCTTTCAAAATTCAAAATTTCGTTGAAAATTCATGTATTTTGTTAAAAATTAATCTTTTTTGGGAGAAAATTGATCGTTTTGGTTGAAAATTCATTTCTTTGGTTTAAAATTTGTTTTTTAAATTGAAGATAGATATTTTTACTAAACATTTAACTATTCCATTTTTTTATCCAAATGTATCTTTTTTGATAGATATTTAATCTTCTTGATTGAAAATTTGTCTTTCTGCGTAAAAAATTCATCTTTCGGGTTCAAAATTCAACAATTTGGTAAAAAGTTAATTTTTTTATTTGAAGATTCATAATATTAGTTGAAAATTTATTTCTTTGTTTGGAAATTTACAAAATTAAAATAAAATAGTTTAATCCTCAAGCAAACAAGATTAATTTTCAAACAAACCGTTGCATTTTTATCAAAGAAAGATGACATTTCTACTAAAACAGATGAATTTCTAAATAAAAAAGACAAATTTGAAAAAGATTGAATTTTCATCCAAAAAAGATTTTAATTTAACTTTTCAGCATTTACGTATGAGTTTCAAATAATAAGTAAATTTTCTTCGAAGATACTCAAATTCTCAACAAAACAGTTGAATTTTTAACAAAAAAAAATGACTTTTTAACAAAATTATTGAATCTTCCACCAAGTAGTTGCATTTTCATCCAAGAAGAGTGAAATTTCTACTAAAACAGATGAATTTTCAAATCAAAAAAATAAATTTAAAAAAATTTTGAATTCTCCAAAAAAAAGCTTTTAGTTTTACTATTCAACATTAAAATATGACTTTTGAACAAGAAGTCCATTTTCTACGAAGATACTGATTTTTCAACCCAGAAAGACGAATTTTCAACAAAACAGTTGAATTTTTAACCAAAAAGAATGACTTTTTAACTTTAAATTATCAAGAAAGATAAAATTTCTACTAAAACAGATGAATTTTTAAATTAAGTAAACCAATCTTCAAATAAATAGTTGAATTTTCATCCAAAAAAGATTTCAGTCGACTTTTCAACACCAAAATATGAATTTTAAAAAAGTAAATTTTTTATGACATAGTTGAATTTTCAACCAAAAAGAATGACTTTTTAAGAAAACTGTTAAATTTTCAAACAAACAATAAATTTTATAGCTAAAAAGATAATCTTCAGGAGAAAGAGTTTGCAAAAAAAAGTAATATAAATATAAATACAAGGGAAATAAATTAATAACAAGAATATAATTTCAGGGTTACCGCAAAATTTCATTTTAAAAATTCCCTAATTTTACCCTGAATAATTTTTCATTTTCCCTGACCATTAATAATTAAATACCAAAATCTCAAACTTGTAACATTTTTAACCTAGAATCTTTTATAAACGGAATAAAAGAATTTAAAATTAAAATTGAAATATTTCAAATTTATTCTGCTTGACAGTTATTTAAAGTTATAGAAATTCTCTGACTTTTGCAAGATTTTGTTTTCTAAAGCCCTGACTTTTTCCTGACTTCTATACAATTACTGTGAGTTATTTTTTGCATTCGCAAATTTCCAAAAATTACGTACATGAACAAGCGACCCCCCCCCCCCCCTCCCCCCCCCCTGAGCGGGTACGTGATTTTAGTACGGGCCCTTGGGTACGTGACGTTTAGGCGCCGCCCTCTACGCCGCCGTTTAGGCGCCGGACGTTTAGGCGCGGGACGTTTAGGCGCCAGATCGTTTAGGCGCTGGGATGTTAATGCGCCGAGCGGTTTAATCACAGTAAACCTTGAGGTATCAAAAGTTGAAAATTAAAAGACAATAATGAATAATCGTTATTAAACAAATACAAAACCTAAACATCCCGGCACCTAAACGTCCAGCGCCTAAACGTCCAGCGTCTAAACGTCCTGGCGCCTAATCGTCCTGGCGCCTAAACGTCCCGCGCCTAAACTTCCAGCGTCTAAACATCCCGGCGCCTAAACATTCCGACGCCTAAACATCCCGGCGCCTAAACGTCCAGCGCCTAAACGTCACGTACCCCGGTCCCTTACGCATGTCTCACGTAATTTCTAGGCCATCCCTGATAAAATCCTGCATGACTATTGTCATATAAAAGTGTTTAAAATATATTTAGTTACACAAATTTTTTTACATTAAAATTATTAATCTCCTAGATGTCAGTTTGTTTTTATACGTAAAAGAAATTTTTAGAACGGTTAGGGAAAATTCAGGGAATTTTGAAATTTGGATTTTGTAGCAACGCTGATATTGTAAATTTGATTACTCGGTACCGCTTAATTTGGATTTTGAAATATTTGATTAGTTTCATTTTCTTACCAAAACAATTGCATTAATCATGAACTTACTGATTAAATGGTAAATAAATGATTTGAAAATTTCAGCATTTTTAAACTCCGAAAATGTCAAAATAACGAGCGTTTACCAATTTTCGGTTCTGGTAAGTAACTTCATTTACGTAACTTATTAGACAGTTTAATCAGTATAGGTTTTGAAATTAATAAAATTTTATGTAATGAAAATCAAATTAACCAAGTGCTTTAAAATTGTAAGCACTTTTATAAATGAACACCAACCTCAACTTATTCATAACCAAATTTCAAACCTTAAGGCCATGTTATACATTACTCACGTGACCCAGCCAGTCCTGAGATCGATATTTTTTGTCCCATATTTAAAAATAAAAGTTAAAATAGAGCGGAAAAAATTTGGGAAAATATTAAAAAATATAAAAGGACAATGTGTGGTAACGCATAGAGTTGGGGAAGAAAAAAAAGTTATTATTGGAATAACAAATATCGACCGGCAATCAAGCGATCTGCATTATCAACAGTGCTGACACATGGATATATCAAATATCAATTTGTTTATTTGCACCAAACCAGCAAATATTAACAAAGTGTAATTATTGCAACCGATGTTTGCATCATTTTCCTCAAGGCATGTGAGCCAGAACCTCAAAAATGTTTCATTGGGAACATTGAAAATTGGTTACAGAGTTCTACAGCACGGTCGGTATTTTTGTGAATTTCCTTATTCATTACTTTTTTTTCTTCAACATTTCGAGCCAAATTTTGTATACAAACGCAGATTCCAGTTTCCTGATGCTTTTCCCAAAGTTTTAACTCGATATCTCATTTTGTGTGGACATGACTTGTTGCACAAAAAATGCCGATATTGCTCCGGTTTTAATTTCTTAAAAAATTTTGTTTCTAAATTTCGTTCCAAATTTTCTATACAAACGTACATTATTGTTTCCTGAGGCTTTCCCCAAAATTTCAACTCGATATCTCATTCGGTGTGGACGTGAGTTGTTGCAAAAAAATTATCGATAATTTAGGTCACGTGACTCATATATAACATGGCCTTAAAACAGCGATTTTTGAGCAATTCTTGTCTTTTCAAGGGATATTCATCAAATTGCAAAAAGTCAAAAAGGAGGTCCAATTTCGGTTGAAAGAGGCAAAAATTAACCTCAGGGGACAACGTAAATATTGAAAAATGGTAGTTTTTCACCTGTTGTAATTATACAACTTTTGATTAATATTTGAAAATAAAGTTACTCTTGCTCAAATCAAACAAAAAATTTTATTCTGCTGAATATGTCTGGCCTTAGTTAAATAATAAAATTTTACAATAATAGATCTTAAATTTTGGTCAGTTTTATTATGCATACAAATGTGACAATTTACAAAAAATAATTCTACTAGATACTTCAAACCTTTGCTAGAATTCGGACACTCTCGCCAAATTTTCCAAGCACTTACAAATTTTGACAAAAATTACCATTTTCTCATTTTTATAGGTAATATGTAATAGTATAGGTAACAGGTAAATAGTGTTTTAATTTTTTGTGAAAATATATTTCCACCAGAGAAAGTCCTTCAAATCTATTAAAGATCGAATCCATTTTAAATCATGCAGGCCAGCGCACAGTGGGAAAAATTTTTTACTTTTTTTTTTATTAACAGAAAGAATAATTTTTTGTTTTAGAGTGTACTCAAAAAGGCGAAAGATTTATCCTAATGACTTTTTTGATAAAAAAAAATTACCAGAGTTATAGCATTTACAAAATTCCAAAAGACAAATGAAAATGAACATTTTAAGCCAAAAAACGCACGATATGAAAAATGCCAAAGAAAGAAAAATATTGCATTTTGAACACCCTAGAAGATTCTCACAACAACTTTTCGAATTTTCTTGAAAAATCGAAAATTCGAATTTTGACCACACAAAAAATAAAAAAAATAAAAAGGACGCGTAGTTTTTGTTCTAATCGTAAAAAATAGCATTAAATATAAAAAAATTAAATTTGTGGAAAATGCACACAAGAGACGAAAGAAAATGAAAAGATAAAAGTTGCTCAACCAAAAAAGATTTACAAATTTGTTATAAACTTTTTTTTTATAAAAATATAATCAAAATGAAAAAATTAACTTTTTTGAAAAACGATACACGCTACAATAACATTTCACCCAACCAAATTTTTCGCCTAAATTAAATTTAAAAATTTGCTTAGAACCACTTTACGCTAGGATGCGTATTTTTGGTTCAAATCTTAAAAATATCATTAAAAATAAACAAATTAAATTTACGGGAAAACGACACAAATTGCAATAGAATGTATAATAACAAAATTGTTCTTTTTTTGTATAGAATGCGCACGTTTTTCAATTATATAAACAAGATAATAAAAATACGTCTGTTTTAATACCAATGCATATTATGAATTATAATAATATACATTTATCAAAATGATATACAATTTTCAGGGTAGTTAATGATAAAATTTAATGCAAAATAGGGAACAAATATTGAAGTAATCATGATAAATAAAATTTGTACTTAGTTTGCAATATCTAAATAAACAATCCCAGGCCGAGGTACAGAAATAAATGTAATATACACTTGATGTAATAGTGTTGCATAATGTAGAAAAGTTCGCTATTTGGACAAAATCGAGCGCGAAGCACGAGATACGTGATAAGAATGTATTCGTTAAAGCCGAAGGAGCTTTAACAAAAGAGAATTCACAATCACCTAATTACATTTAGCGATGATTAATTGTTTAATTTTAAAAGGTCTGTGCACAAATGTGGGGGAGGTATAAAGGACGTGGCGGGCAGATTTTTTTCCCTGTTTTTAAGAAACAACAACTTCTTTTGGTTATTTTAACCAAAAGAAGTTTTGTCGACTATTATACTTTTGATTCGGAATTTATCTCGTTTGCTTAAAAATTCTGGTATTTAGTTGAAAATCTTATTATTTTGCTGGGAATGCACCTGTTTTTGTCAAAAAGTCATCTCCTTTGTCAGAAATTAAGCTACATGGTTGAAAGTTGAACTACATTGTTAAGAATTAATTTGTTTGGTTGTAAATTCGTCTCGTTGCTTACAAATTTAACTGTTCCATTTTGAGGAAATTAATCTTCTGGGTTGAGACTCTGTTGTTGAAAATATCATAATTCTCTTGAAAATTCGTTTCTTTTTTTTTGTTGAGAATTGATTTTTTTAACTAACAAAGTAACTATTCCATTTTTGATAAAAAGTTGATGTTTTTTATTGAAAATTGATCTTCTCAAGTTTAAAATTCATGTATTTTGTTAAAAATTCGTCTTCTTCGTTCGAAAATTATTTTTCTTGGTAGAAAATTTAACTATTCCATTTTTATGAAATCAATCTTCTGGGTTGAAAAATCATCTTTTCGGTAGAACTCTTTTGTCGAAAATTCATTTCTTTGTTGAAAATATAATTATTTTGTTGAATATTTGTTTCTTTTTATTTTAGAATGAATTTTTGTAACTAACGAAGTAAACTATTCCATTTTTGGTAAAAAGTTGATGTTTTTTTATTGAAAATTGATCTTCTCGAGTTTAAAATTGATGTATTTTGTTAAAAATTTGTCTTGCTTGTTCCAAATTAATCTTCTTGGTTGAAAATGCATCCTTTTTGGTTGAAAATGCAACTGTTTGGTTCTAAATTAATCTGGTTTGGTCAAGCATTCAAGAATTTGGTCGAAAATTTAACTATTCAGTTGATAATTAACTTTTTTGTTGAAAACTAAACTATTTTTATGAAAAATTATCATTTTGGTAGGAAATGAACTTTTTTCTTGAAAAAGCATATTTTTGGGTTAAAAATTCAACAATCTTGTTGAAAACTCGTGTTTCTTTGTAGAATTTTCTTGCTGGAAAATTCATCTTTAGGATGAAAATTTAACCGTTTGTTTTAAAATTCATCTTGTTTAGTTGAAAATTCATCCACTTGGTTGAAAGTTGAACGTGTTTGTTAAAAATTCATATTTTTTCAAGGTTCACCTCTTTGGTTTAACATTCAACTTTTTTGTTGAAAATGCGTTTTTTCTATAAAAATTAATTTTTTTATCTCTAAATTACATTATTCCATTTTTGGTTAGAATTTTATCCTTTATAAGTTGAACTTTCATTTATTTCGTAGAAAATTCTTTTTTTTTTATGAGAAAATTAATCTTGTTCGTTGAAAATTCATTATATATTTGGCTTCAAATCTTAGGAGTTTAAAGTGTTTCATATTGAATTCAATATGGTATTTACATTAATTTCATTCGATATAATTTATTTTTCCATTATAGGCCTATTTTCGTGCAAAATCACCCACTTTCTTATGTTTTGATAGAATTTCCGTCGACTTTACTTTGGAGGGGGGGGGGCGGGGCCCAAAACCACAGTTGCCTGTGGGGGGGGGGGGGGCGGGGTCAAGATTAGCTTAAAATTAGTAACGTAGTTAATGAACGACCCCTTACTTGGAAATTAATCCGAAGTATCATATTTAGTCATTAAATAAAAATTGATAATCATGTAAACCTTAATTAACAAATGCACTATTTGGCTATTTTTAGACGTACAAACTTGGTTCTTTTGACGGAATCAACTGTAAATTACTAGCTTATAAATTTTTAAGAACATTTCAATGACAATAAATCATTACTATGATTAAAAACCATTGTTTAAACCAACTTTCATAATTTTACATATTTATAAATAAAATTCGGCTTTTTTCATGGAATTAAAAGCCGCGTATTGAGCAATGATTTCTTGATCTAAATCGATAACAATATTTTGATAATGTTTTGAAGAAATCTAATCATCAAATGCATTAATTGGCTATTCTTCAGCATTTAAACTTTGTTCTTTTAACGTAATGGATTGTTAAAAACAAATTTTCGACACATTTTAGAAACTTTGATAACTATACACTATTCTTATTGTTATTAACAATTGAATTAACGTAGCCGCACATATTATATAATATTGAATTTTAATCAGTATTTCATACGTAGAAATATTATTATTATATATATATATAATATTATATTATATTTGTTATATATATTATATATATTATATATTATAATATTATATTAATAGTACAGTTCCACCGACCAAGTTTCGGCGGCGTGGCGTCGCTTATACGTGAGTGGCGCGGCGTATCCAGTGGCCTAGAGATGGAGGGGATGCATAGGTTGGAAAGAGAAGGCGGATACCACTCTCGCTTACTCATGTGTATCCCCCCACCTCCAAGGCGCAAGATAGGACGTGCCACTCACGTATAAGCGACGCCACGCCGCCGAAGCTTGGTCGGTGGAACTGCACTCAGTGGAAGAAACGTCGGGTCTCAGTAACGTGTCCTCTGCCACGTGGTACTTTTGACCAAACTTATTAGTAGAGTTGAGGCCATCTGGTACCGGGATACATGACACGTTTAACTATGCGAAACAGTGGAATGAACTAAACTACATGGTACTTTTGACCACGCCGAATGGAAAAATGAACATTAATTTATACGTACTTTCAGCTGGTTCACACAGTTATTTCTAGTATTTTAATAGGTAGGAATAACTTTTTTTTATGAGATACATAGTAATTCATACTATTTTTAGGAGCAAAATTTATTATTAATTTACAGTGAAATCTCCTTTTACTCTAAGGAATAAAATACACTTTGTACATGTTTATATTCATATTTCATTTCAGTAAAATTACTCTTACACAAAGCCTTAAAACATTTAAATCCAAACGCCTAAATCATAAATTATCATTTTCTAACGCCAATTCATCAACTATAAACTTATACGTCGCTGTGGATCAAAGTGAAGTAATATTACAACATTTTGTATTTAAATTAATAACATTAAAAATATCGCCTTAAGCAAATTAATGTTTAAATCAATTACATTCATCGTTGATCTAAAGAAAACTTATTTGGCATAAACAGACCTTGTAAAATGTAGGTCCATTCTTAGACGGTATCATAATTATAGAAAGTGACTTTACATACTGATCATTGTGCTTCAACCACTTCGTCACTGTGACGTACCCATTTATTTTACTAGGTAAGCATGATGAAAATGATTCTTGGTTGGAGAGAGACGAAAGAGCGAATATCTTCGACGGTCCGTGAACATACGAATGGTGCAACGACGCCTTATATATAAATCGACGATTCATTTAAGTTGGCGCCTCATCCCGATAGTGTAGCAAACGTCAGCTCGACTTATTGCTACGTGGGAAGAGACTTACCTTCTCTATGCTCACTTGCGTAACGCATTAAGGAAATCTTGCATAGCGGACGCATAAGGAACATAATACGCGGATAGTGCAGCAAAAAATGATGCTTCGGAGTCAAACTATTCGGAAATAGAACACTAAGTACAGTCATGTTATTTAGTTAGTTAGTTGTAATGTAGGCGGGGGGGGCGTGATGTCCCACCCCTGGCGCTCAAGCTATAAAGCCTATTGTGCCAGACCCGTGTTTATTCTCAAGGCAGTACTCCGAATCCGGCCATCCTTCGCCGAGTGTTTTTTTGGATCTCTGTGGGTTTCGTTGTTACCAAAGTTCTGAGATTATACCTCTCAGGTGCCAGGCATACTTATCGCACAGTAAATGACGTCCTACTTTGTTGATCAGGCAAAGTGATCCGCACCCACTCTACCATTCGGCAGCCTCCCTTAGCAGGCCGCAGAGAGGGGATGCGGCCAGACTAGGGTGGACGGAGCGATTCTTCTGAGGTCATCAGTTAGAATAGTTAGATGCACAGATTCGAAGTACTGTGCTGGTGTGTTATGTAACTGTATGTGTGTGTGTTCATTACTCGAAGACATCCAGCGACCACGGAGCGGAGGTCCCTCGAAAGGGCCTGCCTCTACGCAAGGGGATCGCTGACTCATTTTCGAGTCTTCTCAAAATCGGCTTTGACACCCAAGGTTAGGCTCTCGAAAGAGCCCATTCATCCTTGGTAAGGCACCAGCTTTTTCTGAAGGGACCTACAGTTTAAGGTTGGTTCCCAACCACCGAAGCCTCGGTAGAAGTACATAGAAAAATTTCCTTCGGTATCCGGCTCAGGGATCGAACCCCAGACCTCCTGCATGGAAGTCTGACGCGCTATCGTCTGAGCCACCGAGGCTTTCTTAAATACAGTCAGGTACTGTGTTATCAAATTTTGGAGTACCGTGTGCATTCCGCGCTGATGACTTTTGGCTGACAGAATGTCAACAAGCTTTTTCAAACGAATAATTAAATGTCAATGCTTGTCACCCTCTGACACTAAATCTCCTATAGCCAGTGTGATTGTTGTCACAAACGTGATCATTTCAGATGCAGTCATAGAAAGCCAGCCGTCATCCAAATACTTTTCTGTCACCTCTGGAGGCTTATTTTGATTAGTTTTTGTACTGTAATTAAAAAATTGTACACTTTCATTTAACGTTGTGAGAGAAAACAATTTCATTTCGCGAATTTGGCAATTGAGAACTTTCGCACAATCTCGGGGCCCGAATCCTTCAGCCAAATCATGCATCCAATCGACCGCGATATTTTTGGTTACATGACAATCTTGTAACTCTTCAGTATGAAAGGTAGATTCTTCCTTAATTCCGGTAAGCGATAGCTTATTTAAGTGTAGTCCATGTTGGTAGTTTTCAGTATCCCTGAGGGTGCTTCGTTCTTCAAAGAATATAGATTTAATTTTCTCTTTTCGAATGAGACAAAATCTGCACGGATAATTACAAGGAAAGCATTCAGAAAACCCCAAAATGGGGTGGAATCCTAAATTATCGCCCAGAATTAAAACTAAGGACAAAAATAAAGTTTGTTTTCCCTGAGGAAGGTTTATTATAATTCCCACTCTCTCTTAGAATTTCAACTCTTTGAGCGCTCTTTGAAACACGATTTTGTTTGAAAAAGCTTTGCGATCCAAAACATTAAAAAGTGCTATGAGGAATATGTTTTCAAGTTTCGACTGATATTCAGAAGGTAAACACGGAATTGAAATGTATACCGCGCCACATTTCGATAATCCCGCATGACTACCCAGTCGATTATTTGTTTCGTAATCATCGAAATAAAGAAATATAGAAAGCACAGATTGATCCCCAAAAGGTTGTATTTTATTCTGCCAAAATTCTGCTTGAATAAAGTTGGAGATAATTATTGAATTTGAGTATAACTCCTTTATATATTTACATGTATTATGTAAAATGTTTGGCAGTTCGAAGAATCGAGTCAAGACCTGAGTAAGAGCGATAAACGTTAAGTGTACAGGAATCTTCTGATGAACTTGCACTCCGTTTTCGGCTCGATTATCGTCTCTTTCACCGAGTTTCACGCGCTCAGGTGCGATATATGTAGCTGATGTCTTGATATGTTTAAAACGAAAATGTTCAGTATTCAGGCCTTTAAAGGGATCTCGTAATCTATCAAACATAGATTTGCATCGTAAAAGTTCATCTGAATTTTCTCCCAAACATTTTAAACGATTAATTATGTGGTTCTCAAGTAGAGATATTGTCTTACTGTTCAAAAATTCCGTGACATGGTTCTGAATATTTTGAACTCTCTTTCTTGTAACATCGTGATAATTATAAAGGTCAGCAAAGAAAAGAGATCCATGAAATTCCAGTAACTGAGAAAAAGCCTCTGTTGGATCGAAATCAGTGTGCATTGGTGCAATCAGTGGACAAAAAGCCACCGGTTCATTGTAATCAAAAGCACCATTTTCATCATCAGAATCCGAATCGATTTCGCTAAATGAATTAAATTCGCAGATATTTTCGTTCGTATGTGTACTACAAGTTTCGACTTCAGCATATGAAATTGCAGCAGATTGCTGTAATTCATCAGAACTAATAAGAGGATTCACCGGTTCAATGACGCAATCATTATGTTTCGTATTTCGGTGTTTAGCAAAAGTGAAATAAGAACGTTAACAATCATTTTCTGCGGATTGAAATATTTTCGAATCAGAATGAGCTAAACGAACGTGATGTAACAACTATTTATTGTTTTAGAGTTTAATTGTACAAGTGAAACACGAATTCATTTCGAATTTATAAAGAATTTCTATTAATTTTTCAAAGAAGTTCAATTAATTATTGAGCATACCAACTTGGATTTCACTCATAAGAATTTTGAGTTGGGTTCCGAACTTATCGTACTCAGTCTGAATGCCATAAACTAGTTTCTGAAAAATCAGCCAGACACTGAAGGCTTCTCTTGGGTACTCAATATTCGCCGCAACGAATATTTTGAAAAGTGAATCCACCGCTTCGATGGGATTTTCGACCTTATACCTTATTTCGTCGACGACTACGTACACGGATTCTAGCTGGCGGACTGGTCCCACGACCTGAAAATAACAAAGTGGTAGAGGACAGTACCCAAATATGAGATACCAACTCTGGTTGGTGTGATTGCCGGAATTCTATGGACTGAATTTAAAATTAATGTAGGTCATTTTAAAGGGAATTTAGTTTACGACAAGGTGCTGAAATGAAAAATTTTATCACATTTTTAGTTTTGCTGAAAATCCAAAAAATGTAAAAAAAAGTGCTTTTTCCAAACTCGTCAAACTATTCTCATAATAGGAGATACCCCAGGAAATCGCTAATAAAATGCAAAATAAAGTATTATTTTGGATGAAAAACTTTATTCTATGTTTCCGAAGTATAAACTCACTGTTATTCCTGCTGGAGCAGGAGATGCATTGTACCACAGGTATCTCATATTATGAGAACCACACCGTGCAACTACTCACTTACTACGCCTAACCTGTGCAATGAAAAACTTGAACACTGTGGATATTTTCCTACTTAGTTATTCAATCCCTATCCCTCCAGGACTTTACTGCTAAATACTTATTCAATAGATAATAAATAGGGTTTAAAGACTTACCATCCAAGAACTCGACCACCACCGATTTCGCAAAAAGTTCGCTTATAATCTTTAGAAGCACTATAAAAAATTGTCTTTCCCACGAAATTACTTTTTCTTCAAGGGCTACAAATTAGTGATAGAACCAACAGAGTGCGCCTCTTAGTTTAGCTGAAACCCCGCTATCTCATATTACGAGAATATCTCATATTCGGGTACTCTCCTAAGTATAAGAGTATAGAGAAGCATTTTTTAAACAAAAAATAATAAGAGTAAAATGTAATAAATGTTAATGTTTACCTACTTGTGCAAAATAAAGCTAGGTAAAGTCTCTGCTACAGAGGCTTTCTTGTTCCTCGAACTTTCTTCGGTAGGAGCCAAGTTCCGTGTTGCTGCAGTGTACTTTTTACGTTTTTTGCACCCTTTTTTGGCTTCTGACCCATATTTCATGTGACTTGACTTTATAAGGGTTGGTAGCAAAAATAGGGTAACAGCGTCTTGATTTACTGTAAAAAAATGAAATAATTAATCTTGGCTTCAAGATTCACGAAAATTAGTTAAACCTTTTTAATCTCAGAACAAATTTGGTAATTTGCCTTTTGGTAGTTTTCAACTTCTTGCAAAATTTGTGTGTCACTAGGACTTTCATTTCCGTTAACGCTCGATGTCCTTAATTTGTTGGGGGTTTCTGGTGCATTCACGAGAAGAAGAATGATTCGGTCTCGCATCTTGTTGCACTTCTCATGCGGGAGTGAGCTTTTCCCGGGATGCATGCGATCAAAGTCATTTTTTAGCTATGGAAAAAAGTAATTCACATGGTTCAAACATATTTTTTTAATTTCTATAATTAATTTTACTGCTTTGAAAATATGTATTTCCTGTATTTTCCTTCTGTATTTCCTGAAATATTCAGCCACCAACTTTTCCTCGACAATCAGTTCGTGCTGCCGTACACTGTATGTTGCCTCCCATGCTTCGAAAACATCAGTCCATGGCTCAATATCATTCGCCAATGTTTGGATTTTATGTTCGACTTCAGTCGAAATCAAACTCTGTTGATCTGTAATAGGTTCTGGATTTTTCAAAGTCCTCTTGGTATTGCTGTATGCCTACATTTCCAGTTGCATTTATTGCTATACCTCCGACGTTCGCGTGGGGTATATAATAGATCTCTGGATCCTCGCCGAATATCACGTAGATTTCCTTAGAGTATTCTGTGAATCTTTCACTCAAGATCCTGAAAATTAGCGAACATTAATAAAAGAACGTTTTCCTATATGAAAATAAAGGGATATAAAAAATCTTACTTACATTTCTTGATCTAGGATCCAGTACAGGCACGCAATGCTTCCTCTTTTTCGCGATTTATAATTCGTCTCGTAAGAAGAGACTTCACGTTATTTTCCAGTCTTCCTTTCTGCTGAAAAAGCTTTAAGATGCTGATGCCATCACCATACCTTTGTAAGCAATGGAGTAAGCTCTAAAGAAAAACAAAATTTATATTGCACTGAAAAAAAAGGATAGCTGCAGTCAGCATATTCTGCTTAGCCTCCGCATGCTAGATGGTTGTGCTCCGCATCCTAGTAGGATTTTTAGCCGAACCATCTTGGATAGGCGCGGCTAGTATCTATCAGTTAGCTGGCGTTAGATGCGGACGATGGCTATCCGGCATACTGATTCTGCATATGCAATATATAGGGATGGCAAATATCATGGTATTTTAGTGCACCAGATCTAATATTTTTAAATGATTAATCGAAATTAATTATTCTTGCGTGATTTATTGAATATTTAAGTTATAAATCTATTAATAGTTCTTATCAAATTTCGCAAGGATAAAATAAGTCACCAGATTTATATAATAATTATTATAGAATTATTCAAATATGTATATGAAAACATGTGAATACTAATATTAAAAGATTAAATTAAATAATTCAAGTTATATTTTACACATTATAAAAATTACATTTGAAAACATTATTTTAAACATAATTGTGGAATTTATAATAATTTTTAACGACTTTCAACAATTTGATTTCGATTAAATCTCTATTTATGTTTTTGAATGTAAATATTTGAGTAAATGTCGTAAATAGAGCGACAATAACAATGAGTTAAATTTCGAGGTCAAGTCGTTCTGTCAAAGCAAGCAAGTAGAATTGTTTTGACTTACGTTCGCATATCTTTCCAAACTTTTCGAGATCCCACTCGATTAATTTTTCTTTTACCCACTCGTCCATGTTTTGAACGAAGTTTAATGAACAAATTCAATAAGTAGAGGAAATCACAATGATCGCGCAGCTCGCAGCTGACGCGTCGTTCACATCTGCACTCACAATTTAATGCAGTAGATGATAGTAACGCATATCCGCAAGGATAGGTGTGACAGATATCTAAGGACTCGCTCTAGCACCAATCTTGATACTAGCCACGGCTATCTCATGCATCCTTGCTCCGAAGCAGTATAATTTGGCGTTCGCGGAGATACGGATAGGGAGTACGAGGATCTGCCGACAGCTATCCAATGCATACTTGCTGCCAGTATCCTTTTTTTTCAGTGTGCATAAATCCTAAACAAATATTTCATTAAATTCGAATACAACTTTCTTACTTCTCTTGTCTGTATATTTATATTATTGTTGTAAGTATTCCCTGAGGGCGCAAGTTCAATTGTTGCAGGTATTGCCTGTGCAGGTTCAGCTGGTATACCGATGGGATTCAGTGCTAGCTCCTGCTAATCTACTTGTTTTTGCTGTTGCGATGGATTTAATTGTAACTGTTGCTGTTGTTGATGTAATTGCGACTGTTGTTGCTGCTGTAATTGATGTGACTGTGATGATTGATGCTGCTGTATATAACCACCATTTTCATTGGACTCGCTCCCATATGAAACATTTTGCGACTAAAATAAAAAAAGATTGCAAGTTTGAGAATCAAAAAATGTTTAAATTAGCCAAATAATACATTTGATAATTAAGTTTCTTTAAACAATTGTCAAATGTTATCGATCCAGAACAAAAAATTGTTGCTAAATAATCAGCTGTTAATTCCGTGCAAAAAGATTAACTTTTTTTTAAAATACATAAAATGATAAAAATAGGTTCAAACAATTGTCGTTAACAATAAAAATGGTTTAATTTCATAAAAATATCTTCAACAATTTAGAAGCTAGTTACTTACAGTTGATTGCGTCGAAAGAACTAAGTTTATACGTCCAAAAATAGCCAAATGGTACGTTCTTTAATTAAGGTTGTGTACAAATTTATCAATTTTCATTGGATTCAGACTGTATTTATTCTATCATGAATACCTGATATGGATAATGGTATATAAAATTTGTTCATAAAATAATAAATTATTTATTCAATTTCAATTAATCGGCTAAAAAAACTCTTTTTGTATATAATTTGTTCAAATTTATTGTGAATCATGTAAGAAATCGCTCCCAGTCACAAACAAATCAATTCAATTCACTTATTTGTTTGTAACAAATTCAATATTTTGTTTACATTTTCTTTGCTATTTAAGATCTTCACTCAATAGTTGCTTCATGTTTTTTTATATTTTTCTGAACGAATCCAAGTATTTAGAAAGGTGTTAAGTATTTTTTTGTCTACTGGCCTGATTTATTGGATATAGATATTAAATACAGTTTCGTCCGTCGACGCCGGACCTCATCAGTTAAAAGCTGTTAATGATTAATATTTTATAAATATATTATAATATAATAACGCATATACATTGTAAAGATTCAGTTTCTTACCTTGAAATTAGATTTAGTAACAATATTGTGGTATACATATTCGTATGAGTTTCGTAATTTAGTAAAATATTTAATTTGGTAAAATGAATTTTGATAACATTTTAAAAAAGTTATTAAAATTTATAAGAACTCTTTTGAGTTCTACCTATGGTCTCGGGTTTGTAATTTTTAATAATAAATCATTTTTGTCTTTGGGCCAGCACCATGTATACTTCCTCCGAGATCATGGGCATACTGAGTTCGTATTGTGTGGTCAAAGTATATAAATAAGAAGCAGTGATGCCAATGTTGGCGCCTTTTGCTACTGCGCTTGCGTTCGGGCCGTGCACTGGTTAGCCGCAGTTGGCGCGCGATTCAAAATTGGAATTGAAAACAATTATTGTGACTTGAATAAATAATTATTGAAAAATGCACAAGAATGTATACAAATTGTACAACTTCTGATTTTAGACTTCTGAAATTAAATGTTTTGTGAAATATAAGTTATTCTTTGGAAGTCAAAGAAAAGAAACTGTCATTAAAAAAATATATGTGTTATGAATTTTGTTCTTGTCTAAAATCAGAAGTTGTACAATTTATATACATTCTTGTGCATTTTTCAATGATGATTTATTTCCATTACAAGAATTGTTTTTAATTCCAATTTTGAATTGCGCGCCAACTGCGTCCAACCAGTGCGCGGCTCGAACGCAAGCGCAGTAGCAAAAGGCGCCAACATTGGCATCACTGATAAGAAGGCAGACTATTTCTATAACGCAAGGTCTATATGGCTATAAGGTGCACTTAGGAGTATGACGTCACAAAAAACTACTATCAATATTTTACGTGTAGTAATGGAAATAAATATCATAATTTAAGTTATATAAAATGGACGTGGAAATAGTACTATACGCTATCAGTATGATATGTGAATGAATGTTAAACTTAAATATGAAATTTAAAAGTGTAGTTGTATAAAATACATTTTCGGTATGGTAATATGAGATGGTTAATTTTACAATTTTATAACGATAAAAAATCGTGTGAATGTTGGGTGTAATTATAAATTATGATATAAAATTATAGAGTTAAATTACTGATTAAAACATAACCTCAAATGGATAGGAAATTGATCAAATTAATGTTTATAATTTGTTGATTCTATTAGATGGTCATATTTGCGACTGAGAAATTGTATGTCTGTTTTTGTGTTTATTTATTTATTATTCTTTTTGATGTAGAACGTTTCCTTGAACATTCTTCTTTTATAATTCTTTTCGGAATCAAAAATTTTTAAATTTTGGAAATCGAAATGATGATTGTTCTCATGGGAATATTTTACTAGTGATGTGGTTCGATAATAATTTTTACAATCGTATATGTGTTATTCCGTAGGTGTGTTAGTGGTTCTACTTGTTTCTCCAATGTAAATACCGTCACATCCCTTACAATCAATACCATATACAACACAAGATTTTTGTTCTTTTTTAATTGGTTCTTTCCCAGTGTTAAAACATTTAAATTTATCTTTATTTGAAACAAAACCTATATTTAGATCTGTATTTTTGCAAGCTTTAATTATTGTTTTTTAAGGTGTTCAATATAAGGAATAACTATATATGTGTTACTGTTCTTTAATATTGGATTGTTTAAATTGTTTTTTTTTGTTTAGTGATCTGTTGAAATCTGTTTTTGATATGTTTGTCTAATAGTTTTGGTGGGTATTTACTGTTTAAAAGTATGTCTTTCGCCAATTTTAATTTATTGTCCCAAAATAAAGGATCAGACAATTGTATTGCTCTGTCAACTAAAGAGTTTATTACACTTACTTTATACTTAAAATCACAATTTGAATTAAAATGAAGGGTATATGTAGGTGTTTGGTGCCAATTCGAGATAAGTTTGTTGTTTATTCTATTTATTGAAATGTCTAGAAAGTTAATTTTATTATCTGTTTCTCTTTCTATAGTGAATTGAATTCTTTTTGTGGGTGATTCAAAACCAATCTATTTAGATTATTAAATTTTCACAAATAGGGAAAAGAAACAATCCGAACAAATTTTTAAATTTCTAAAATTGTTGATATTTAGTGCATTCTTCTTACAAAAATTTGTAAATAAAAAGATTCCTTTATTAAGTCTGTTGTGTAAATCTGTTATTTTTTTCAGTTGAAATACATGCTAAGACGTCATCGACGTATCTATAAAAAAATTTAATGTTGTAAGGAAGTTTTTACCTACTCGGTGGGTTTCCTATCACCACTACGTAGCGCGTCCTCAGATTGCGGCTAGAGGAACGGCCCGTAAGGCTGAACAGCCCCCAAGGTTAGCTGCGA
>CAKNYM010052029.1:209052-268854 GCA_932195095.1 Andricus curvator
GATAGCGATGAGGATTAAGAAACTTCTGAATTGGTGAGAGGCGAGGGCAGCCCTATCCGACTAAAAACAAAATGGCGGTTCCTTAGTGATTATAGTTTGTATGTGCGAAATTTCCTCACCAGAGCGGCGCTGCACGCGGCACGCTTTAAAAATGTATTATACTAATAGACAAATATTTAAAAATTAAGAATAATTAAGTTTTTGAACAATATGAGCCGAAACAAATTTTCTAAAATGATTCTAGAACATAAAATACACCTTTTCCATTAATCAATTAATGTAAAATAGAAAAAGAACACATGAAATTACGTAAAATGCATACAGTGGATATGCAGTAAGAATTTCTTGATACACTGAACAAAATATTTTTTATGTTATCCCCATAAAACTAAAAATGTCTGAAAAAAAGGAAAAAAAAGCTTAAGCTTCTAAACAGAAATATTTTCCATTTTATTTTTTTCAGTTTCATACGAATGAACTAAAAAAAATTGATAAGCCCTGTGTTCGCCATAAAAACGCATATAAAGGGAGATTTATATATACTTTATCAAAAATTTGAAAATATAACAAAACATATTCATTATTAATTTAACATGTATTAATTTGAATTCCAGTTCCATGTATTAATTTGAAGTCTAGTTAAGTGTCGCAAAGCTTGGCTGCTTTTTTCTTCAAGACGCTAATTTTTTTAATTTCAGCCATTTCCTGTGTTACAAATTGTCTCATCCTTATTTGTAAATAAAATTGAAGTATAGCTCATACCTCCACAGCTACATTTGCATGTTCTTTGCATTGAAAATTAAATTTTGTTTTGGATGAAATTAAATCGTTTAGAATTAGGTCAAAAGTATTGCTGGATCGGCAATACACATTGGAACCAGTAATATTCTATCTTATAATTTAATTTTTTTATTAAATATGAATTTTAAAAACCACATAAAAATTAACAAACATTCCAATTGTAATATAATATGATATACATTTTCTGATATAAAATTTAAGAAACGAAATATATCTATGCAACAATTCATCGTTACCTTTTTGAAGCTGAGCAATTCCATGTCAAATCATCTGAAGAATTTCAGCTATTGTTAGTCATTTTTATAAAAATTCTAGAATCCGTTCTCTTAGGTATTGAAAGAAAAACTTAAAAATAATTTTTTTTTCAAATAAAAAAGCTTAGGAGATATTCAGGATTGAAAATTTTGGTCCTTTTTTTCTTAAACTTTCATAACTTTGGTGATTTTAGTGATATTAAGGTCTATTTTTTTATAAATTATTCGTAATAGGATGGAGTTTTGGAAAAATATTTTCTGAAGAGAAAAATTTCAAAAACTTCTTGGATTTTTCAAAAACTAAGTTTGAAACTGAATTTCTGAGAGAAAAAAACACTTTTCATTTTCTTCATTTTTTATATATAGATAGCTTACAATGTCCTTTTGGCCAGAAAGGAATAGTCTATTCACTATCCCTTCGTCGTTTTGGCGTACGTTTTTAATTATTTCTCGAAAACTAAGGGAGATCCCATTTTGATATTTACAGGACTTGTAGAGGACATTGGAAGTCATCTACATAAAAAAAAAATGAAAAAAATAAAACGTGTTTTCTTTTTCAGTAATTCAGATTCAAAATGAGTTTTTGAAAAATCAAAGAAGTTTTTAAAATTTTTTTTCCAAAAATATATTTTCAAAGCTGCGTTCTATTACGAATAATTTACAAAAAGTAGACCTTAATATCGCTAAAATCACCAATGCTATGAAAAGTTAAGAAAAACAGGACCAAAATTTTCAATTTTGAATATCTTCTAAGTTTGTTGATTTTTTCAATAATTATTTTGTGATTTTTTCTTTCAACACCTGAGGGAACAAATTCTAAAACTTTCATCAAAAATTACTAACAATAGCTGAAATTCTTCGGAAGATTTGACATGGAATTGCTCAGCTGATTTTTCTATACATGATATTCATATATTTAAAATATTAAGGTTCGGAAAAGTTGAAATAAAAACTTTAGATTACGAAACTACTCTATTAAAAACATCATTCTTTTTTTAATTTAGGTTTGATTGACCCACCTTCTGATAAATTCCAGATAAGTTTAGTGCATGTTAAATCTTATGGTATAAATTTAACTGAAGGTTATCAAAAGATAGATCAACCTGTCATTAAACAGTAAAAATGAAGCTCTCAAATTTAACAAGGCTTTGTACGACAAAATCCTACAGTGCAAAAGATGAAAGATACTTCAAAATAAACAGAATTTTAGGAATTAGGCTTTAACTGTAAATGAAATTGAAATTTATTAATTTTGTTCAATAATGCAGAATTTTAATTTTGATAAAGAATTTGAAGGATTTCATATTATACTTCTCCTTTATTTTTGTTAAAATAAAATATTTTATGAATTATGAGTAAAACAAGTTTGCATTACATACTACATATTTTTTGAACTATTTCTTTCCAACTAAAACCAACGTGTAGGATTTTAGGGAATTTTTTAAGGAAAAAAAGCTACCGAATATACAAATTAAAAAAAAAAGGTTCGTCTTTATTTCGTACGTCGTTTTTTAAAATAAAATCTTTTCTCAATATCGCTTTTTGATATTTTTCGACGTTTTCTTTTCCCGAAGGAACCGAAAAAAAGTGAATTTTTCCATTGAATTTGCACTTTGACATTGACATTATGGTCAATATCAAATATAGGAATCTCACCAAATTACTTGAATGCACCATATTTACTCATTATAATAAATTATTCATTATATCTTTTTAGAAAATCACCGTTTAGCACAATGGGCACAATGCTTTTGTAGAGCGTGGCGCGTGCAACGCGCTCTGGCGAGAAAATTTTGCACATAGAAACTATAATCACTAAGGGAAGCACGTTACGCTGTTGCAGACACGGGGAGTAGGACAGGGCTGGGCGAGGGACTCACGATAATAAAGCACCCCGATTTGTGAGAGGCAAGTGGACTCACGATAATAAAGCACCCTGGAGAAAGGAGTTTAAAATCGTACTGCAACCTCCTCGTGGTGAACTTTGGAAACTATTATTTGGATAGGCTAACTGCAGACGTTTATGAAGGAAATATTGCTTATGATGTATTTAATTACATCAGTTACATCAATTACAATGCTCAATTCATTTGCAACAACGTTCCTAATCATGACAAAATGCAATAGAGTTGCGTTCCAAAGTATGCGATCGGGAGCAGTTCACCATAACGGTGCGCAGTGTTGCATGCGAAAAAACCAGTTCTCGTCAGATCACTGAAGTTAAGCAGCGTTGGGCGCGGTTAGCACTTGGATGGGTGACCATTCGAGAAAACTGAGTGCTGTTGGCACATCGTGGGTGTGGTGAGTCCACACTTGTAGTTATTTACTACAAGTTATCAACCTAGAAACACTACCCGAATCGGGTAGTGTCACGCCTACCCCGAAAGGGAAATGGCTTAATGGTATATATTGAATGAAATTCCGTTAAAACAATTAGGAAGAGACACTCTCAAGATTCTAAACAATTGGAGAATGAATGGACTTTCAGAAAAAGATAAAAGATGGACTGATATAAATACCGAAGACACAGTTCTTGCTAGATGTTATGGTTTGAGAAAGATTCATAAAGATGGCTATCCTTTGAGAATAGGTATTTCAACTATTAACACTCCCGCGAAATTTTTAGAACAAATCTTTAATTTGATACTTAAAGACTCCATTACAACTTCAATATACAATATTAAAAATAGCTGAGAATTCCAAAAAATTATTATTCAAAAAGCTGTTATTGATGACCATGTAATGATTTCTTTGGATGTTGTTGCAATCTTTGTGAGTATACCCCTTGAATTAGTTAAACAGGCAATTTTAAATAGATGGGACAATATAGAAACACGTACTCGATTATGTCAAAAAGATTTTATTAAAGGGAAAGTTTTTATTAAAGGGAATTTTTTTATTATGAACTCAATTTATTTTAATTAAATGGATCTTTTTATAGGCAAAAGTTTGGTACTCCCATAGGTTCAGTCATTTCTCCCATTTTAGCAGAAATAGTTTTGAAAGATTTGGAGGTCTTTGTTTTCAAGAAGCTAGATTTTGTTTTGTCCTATTACTTTCGGTATGTTGATGACACCTTATTATGTATTCCTCTAGCAAAGTTGCAGGCAGTTATCGATGCTTTTAACAGATTTCATCCAAAACTTCAATTTACCCATGAGATAGAGAAAAATAATCAAATCAGTTTCTTGAACATAGAAGTAATTAAAGGTCAGGATGGTAATATTATTATCAATTGGAATGGGAAAAGTACATATTCAGGTAGAATTTTTAATTTCTTTTTGGCTCATCCTTTGCAAAACAAAATTGCAGTAGTAAGTTTTATTTTCAGGAATTCTATACATTAACTTGAGTATTGGACATTAAATAGGATTTTAATCTAATTTAAAACTCTTAAATTTCAATAGCCACATTTTTTCATTTTTACGAATATTTTAAAATTTTAAGGCTAAAGTGAGTTTTTTTGCAAATTTTATTTTAAAAACCGAGCAATTTTTGGAATTTCCAAGATGCTAAGATTTTTCATGTATCAGATTAACCAATTTATTGCACTCTTTCTAAATCCATACAAAATATTGAAAAGTAATAAAGTGCTAAAGATGTTCTAATTTTTTGAATAAAAAATAAGATTATCTTAACAACCCCAATGCTTTTTTATTTCCTGAAATTTTAGGAATAGTCCACTTACCACAAATTTCTAATGTGTTATTTTTCTTCCGGGAGAAAAAAAAATTATTTTTCATTATTTTTCAAGACCTTGCACTTTTTATAATTTTTGAGATTATGGTTTCCTTTCGAGGGAGAACAAAGAAAAAGTTCTCATCTCAGCAGTTTTTCATACCGTTGTCCAGAAAAAGAACATTCTTTTTATTCAAAGTGCAAAATAACAGAAAATACAATAAAAGAGAAAACAGTAAGAAAGAGAATTTTGTTTTTCTCGAAATACAAATACAAAAAAAATTGAATCAGCATTACCGTTTTTCATTCTTTCTTTGATTCTCTCATCGATTTAGAAAGACTGAAAAGAGCTTGACCAACTGGAACAAAAAGAACACAAAAATCTCGAAAATTGCAAAAATACCAAGGTTTCGAAAAAAAATCAAAAATAATGTTTTCCCCGGAAAAAAAAGATACAAAATGAGAAATTGATAATAAGTTGTAAACTCATTAGTACCTATTATTCCTAACAATTTCAGGAAAAAAGGATAGGTTTTTGAGAAAATATTTATCTTTTTTTTTTTTCAAAAAATTGGAATAACTTTACTGCACTGTATTATTTTTTGTCTACTTAGAAAAAGTTTGCAAAACTGGATAATCTGTAGTAAGAAAAACCTTAATATCTCCAAAATTTAAAAAATGGCACGATTTTTTAATTAATATTTTCAAAAAAACTCATTTCACCCCTACAATTCTAAAATATACGGGAAAAATGTAAAAATGTCGCTATGTGAAAAAAAATCTCCATATATTGTACCTATAAAAGTATATTTTATTGACAAGTTAATCCTGAACATGTCACCCGTCAGCCAGCATGAAATTTTTAAATTGGGAAATTTTTCAAATATTTCAAATAATTTGAGTTTTGTACAAAACTACCGTAGCTTAATTAATTATCAACCAAAACTAGTTGAATTTTACACCACAGAAAAATGAAAAGTGGTTGCATTTCCAGCATATTTCTAAAATACTACTTTCAAAATTTAAGTCACTAACCCCTTTCCAAATATTCCAGTTGAAAGTACCCTCCAAGAAATAAAAATAGCTTAAATAATTTCTAAAATATTTTATCAATAATTTGAAAGAATGATATCCGTCTTTTTTAATTCTTCATACATATTTTGTAGAATGTATATAAAATTGTTTCCCTGTAAAATTTTGTCTTTTCCTAAAACGTGGAGGATTATACAAATTGGGACACCAGTTTGAACGACTACAGCAAATAAATTTTTTTCCTTGGAAATGATTTCGAAATATAAATCCCTCAGAAGGACAAGGTTGATGCCTATATTCCATCAGATAACGACTAATCACCAGAATATTCATTGCATACACTGTCGACCGAATTTTTCCTTGATACAGTTACAGTTTTTCCTCTGGCTGGAAAAATGAAGGCTGCTCATACTCTGATCTTCACCTTGGTGATCATCTTTATTTCAATTGGTGAATATAATAATATAATATATCATACTTTTTAAGGACATTTTTAGGTTTTCTGCAAATAACATAGGTCTG
Organism: Andricus curvator; assembly: GCA_932195095.1. NCBI lineage: Eukaryota > Metazoa > Arthropoda > Insecta > Hymenoptera > Cynipidae > Andricus > Andricus curvator. Next base: position 215,340 of record CAKNYM010052029.1, read on the forward strand.
GCATGGAAAATTCTGTCGAGTTATTAATTTATGAGTAAGTTCGTTTAAAAGAATTGTACACGTGGCATTCTGGTAGATCTTCTTATCAACATCCATTTTTATATCCATGTGCAAACGGCAACTCATTTGTTTAAATTCAGAATTAAAAATTTTAATATGTTCATATTTTATAATACCTATAATTTATACAAATATAATTTGTATAAGATTCTTGAGAAAATTAAAAAAAAAAATTTCTGAATATTTCAGATGTGTCGAAAAACAATCTAGAAGATTTTAAAGAAATTTATTTTATTTTAAAGTATTTTACAAAATATTAGGAAAAATTCGAGTCTTTCCAAAATATATTTAGGACTACTCCTACACAAATCAAGAAGTATTTGATAAATTTTCGGAAATGTTTCCAAGTTTTCAAATATTTCCAATCCTTTCAAAAAGTCATATATTCCTAAAAATATTTTTAACTGACTCGAATTTTTCTAAAAATTTGTCAAAATCATTCGAGACGTAAAAAAATTGCCTTATGATCTTCTAAATTTTCCCAGGAATTTTAAGAAAATTTATTTATGCTCTTGAAAACTTTCGAAGTTCTTTTAAAGCTTCTAAAGTTCATTTTTGAAATCTTGAAAAATCCACATTTCTTAAAATTTGATGGTGTTTAAAATTCTTTTTGAATCGTTTCAATTCTACTAAATATTTCTTCAATTTACTCGATTTTTTTTGATTTTTTTAATCTCACCAAATTGAAACATTTTGCTTTAAAATCTTCTACACTCTTTTTCGAAATTTTAGGAAATCATTTGATATGTTTAAAAACCTTTTTTAATTTTCTCTTCAAGTTCATTTTTCAAAATGAAAAACCATTAAAAATTTTCACACGAATATTAGGATAATTATCTTTAAAAATTATTCAAATTTGTCCTGAATTTTCTTTAAATTCTGCAAAATTCAAAAAATTGCCTTAAAATCTTTCAGATTCTTTCTGGACAATTTTTCAAATCTTTTGAAATCTTTTTAAATCTTTTTAAATAATCTCTTGAAATTAATTTTTCGACATAAAAAATTATTTTAATTTTTCCTAGGAACCCAACTTTTTTTTTCATTTTCGTGAAACCTTACAAAAATCTTAAAAAATCTTCTCAAGTTTCAATTATTTTTAAATCGTTTCGAAACTTCTGAATATCTCTTAAACTTACTCAAATTTTTTCTAAAATTATATAATGTCGTAAAATTGCAAAATTTTGTTTCAAACTCTTTTATACTCTTTTACAAATTTTTAGGAATTAATTAAAAACGTCTTGTAATCTTTCTCAATTTTCTCGTATAATTCATTAAACAACAATCATTTAAAATTTGCCCATGATTCTTAAGAACATTTTTTCAATTCTCTTAACATCCTGCAAAATACAGTTTACCAAAGAAATTTTCGAGGGGGAAACATCTCTGGTAATCCGCTGGACCACTTGGTGATCCGAACTGGTAATCCGGCGTAATCCGAGTAATCCGGAGTAATTCGAGTAATCTGGTGTTATCCGGACTAATCCGAAGTAATCCGAAGTAATCCGCAGTAATCCGAAGTAATCTAAGTAAATCAGAGTAATCCGAGTAATCCGGCGTAATCCGAAGTAATCCTCAGTAATCCGAAGTGATCTAAGTAAATCAGAACAATCCGAGTAATGCGGCGTTATCCGGAGTAATCCGAAGTAATCCGCAGTAAGTAAGTAGTAAGTATACCATTAAGCCATTTCCCTTTCAGGGTAGGCGTGACACTACCCGATTCGGGTAGTGTTTTTAGGTGGATAGTTTCTTATAGTAAATAACTACAAGTGTGGGCTCACCACACCCACGACGGGCCAACAGCACGCAGTATTCTCGAATGGTCACCCATCCAAGTACTAACCGCGCCCAACGCTGCTTAACTTCAGTGATCTGACGAGAACTTGTTTTTTTTAGCGTGGTATGGCCTTTGGCCGTTGGCAGTAAGCCGAAGTAATCTAAGTAATTCAGAGTAATCCGAGTAATCCGCAGTAATCCGAGTAATCCGGCGTTATCCGGAGTAATCCGAAGTAATTCGCAGTAATCCGAAGTAATCTAAGTAAATCAGAGTAATCCGAGTAATCTGGGGTAATGCGGAGTAATCCAAAGTAATCCGAAGTAATCTAAGTAAATAAGAGTAATCCGAGTAATCCGAGTAATCCGGCGTAATCCGCCGTAATCCGAAGTAATACGCAGTAATACGCAGTAGTATACCATTAAGCCATTTCCCTTTCAGGGTAGGCGTGACACTACCCGATTCGGGTAGTGTTTCTAGGTGGATAGTTTCTTGTAGTAAATAACTACAAGTGTGGGCTCACCACACCCAGTAATCCGAAGTAATCTAAGTAAATCAGAGTGATCCGGAGTAATTTGAGTAATCCAGCGTTATCCTGACTAATCCGAGGTAATCCTCAGTAATCCGACGTAATCTAAGTAAATCAGAGTAATATGATTAATTCGAGTAATCCGGGGTAATCCGACGTAATCCGCGGTATATACCATTAAACCATTTCCCTTTCAGGGTAGGCGTAACACTACCCGATTCGGGTAGTGTTTCTAGGTTTTTCTTGTAGTTATAAATAACTACAATTACGCGGTAATACGAAGTAATCTAAGTAATTCAGAGTCATCCGAGTAATCCAGGGTAATCCGATTAATATGGCGTTATCCAGAGTAATCCGAAGTAATTCGAAGTAATCTGAAGTAATATAAGTAAATTAGAGTAATCCGGGGTAATCCTGCATAATACGCCGTAATACGAAGTAATACACAGTAATCCGAAGTAATCTAAGTAAATCAGAGTGATCCGAGTAATCAGGCGTTATCCGGAGTAATTCGAAGTAATCCGCAGTAATCCGAAGTAATCTAAGTAAATCAGATTAATCCGAGTAATCGGGGTAATCCGGAGTACTCCGCAGTACTCCGCAGTAATCCGGTGTATGACGGAGTAACCCAGGGTAATCCGAGTAATCCAAGGTACTCCAGGTTCATCCGGGGTAATCCGAGGTATTCCACCTCCGCTGGACCGCGATTTTAGGAGTTGTTTCCCCCTCGGAAATTTTTAAATCCTGAAAAATTGTCTCAAAGTCTTCCATATTCTTTTTCCACACATTTTGAAATCTTCAAGACTTAAAATTATTCTTTCAAAATAAAACCTAATCAATTAAAAATTTTCCCAGACATCACATAAAAAAAAAATAATAATGAAAATAATAATAGAAATGTTACGTAATCGGGTCAAAATACCCCTCCCCCCAAAGTAAAACATCCGTTGGTTAAACATGGATTCCATGTAAATTTTGCATTTTTCGCGATTATTACCAATATGAATTTTTAATCCAACAGGACAAATTTTTCAGAAAACAGTTGAATTTTCAAGGAAAACTATGACGTTAAATGAATCTTTAATGAAATAACTAAATTTTTATCTCAGAAAGATAATTTTTAACCAAAATGAAAAAATGAAAATTTAACCCAACACTTCAATTTTAAACTAAAAAAAGATCATTGGTCAACTGAAAATGGAATCGTTAAATTTTCCGTTTAAAAACTTAATTTTCAATCAAAAAAGAACGAATTTTGAAATATTGAATTAAAACAAAATACATTAATTTTCACCCAAATATAGTTGAATTTTCAATAAAAAAGATGAATTCCTAACCAAAGGGTTAATTTTTTAACCAAAAAGTCATATTTGATTTTCGACAAAAAAGTTCATTTCATACCAAGCAGGTAAACTTTCAAATAAATAGTTTAATTTTTAACCAAATTGATGCATTTTCCACCGGAATAGTTTAATTTTTACCAAAAAAGTTATTTTTCAACCAAAGAGTTTGAATTTTTACAAATTATTTAATTTTCAAGCAAAAATACGAATTTTCTACAAGGCAGTTGAATTTTTAATTCGAAAATATTAAATTTGAAGAAAAAATATAATTTACAACCAAATAGTTGATTTTTTACGTAGAATTCTGAATTTTCAATAAAAAGGATTCATTTTTTACAAAATATTTCTATTTTAACAAATAGTTTTTTTTAACCAAAAAAAAATTAAATTTCAACCAGACAATTACATTTCTATCCAAAATGGATGAATTTCTGACGAAAAAGATGAAATTTTAACCAAATTGTTGAATTTTGAAGCTAAATATGATTTTGCAACAAATTTGTTTTCATATTTTGTGTACAGAAAAATATTTTTTTAAATTTATTTTTGGGTAAAGTGAATAAATTTAAACGAAAAAAAGCCAGAAAAGCATTTTTTCGTCAAAACAAATATTTCAAAAAATGAAGAAATATGCACGCTTTTCAATTTGTACCTAAAGTTGCCAGAAAGGTGTTTTAATTTGTTCATGCTTCTTTTTTTATTAAACTAAAGAAATTCGTGCATATTTATAAGTTGAAAACAATTTTTTTTTTTCTATTTCTCACGTATCCTGTGTAAAACTGTGTAAACTTTTTAAATTATGAAATCATTCAGTTAATAATCCGTAATTCTAAAATATTTTGCATAACAAATTTTCCATCTTAGGCCTTCATTTTCAAGACAACATTTTCAATTTACAGAATTTTAAAATGCAGTTTTGAAGACTTAAATAATTAAAAGTTGAAGTTTTTAATGTTGAAATTTTTTATAAAAAACGTTTCAAGATAAGAAACTGTAAATGTAAATTAATTATTGATTTTTTAAAGTTCAGGTACTAAAAACTGAACAATAATTAATTTTATAAGGGCATTCTAAGAATGTTAAAAATTAATCCATTTACAGCTTTTAACGTTATAAATTCAGCTATGTCAAATAATGTTTTAATCTAAAATATTCCATTTTTTACTCATTTTTGAAAGTCTTTAATTCAAGAAAAGAACAATTTTTTAATATTTTTTTAAAAATATTTTTTTAAATATTTTTATTATTTAATATTTTTTAATTTGTTTTATTTTCAGGAATTCTATACATTAATTTTTCAATATTCAGCAACATTTCAATTGAAATAAGCAATTACAAATCAAATATTTATAACTAAAAAATTTGTAATATAATTGTTTGAAATAGAAAGCCTTGAATCGTCAAAATTTCAGAGTGCTTAATTTAAACTTTAAATGTTATAATTTTAATTCTTCAATTTTTTTTAATCATTTAATTTCTTAATTTTTTAAGGATTATCAAAGAATTTCATTGGATTTCAAATACATTCAAAGGATTGAAAAAAAGTGTTCAGTAGGGTCGACCGAAAAAAACCAAAAATTATCAGATTCATTGGTAATAGCACTGAAAAGTTTCTTCGTGTCTTTACAAACAAATTTTTATAAAAATTGAAAAAATTTCTCACCAATAGGCACGTCGATTGGAAATTTTCAAATTTCTAATTAGTTAAATTCTTTGTGCTTGGGAAATGTTTTTTTGCGTAACATTTATGGAAGTAAATAACTTTAGATGAAAAAAAAGTAAGAAGAAAATATTGTCGTTGAAATATAATATTTAAAAAAATTACGAAAAATGCAATTTTGTTAATTTGTGCCTGAAGTTTAAAAAAAAAATTGGTTTGTTTCTTTATTTTTTGATGCTCTTTTTATTAAACTATGGAAACACGTACTCATTTTCAAGTTTAAAACCAAAATTTTTTTCTTTTTTTTACGGATCCTGAAACATGAGCCATTCTTACATAAGATCCGTAAGAATCTGTTTACATGATCCGTAAAAAATATTTTTTTAATTTTGTTTAAAACTTAAGAATATGTACCTATTGCTTTAGTTTACTAAAAAAGAGCATGAAAATAAAAACATTTTTTCGGAACTTTAGGTACAAATTAAGAAAAATGCATATTAATCATTTTTTGAATCATTAATATTTCGACGAAATCAATTTTTTCTCACTTTTTTCCGTCTAAATTCCATAAAATTTACAAAAACTAGTAGAAATGAAAAAGTTAATTCTTTATATTCATAAATTAGGCCAAAGAATACAGAAAATTCCATAATTCGCGATATTATAAAATAACAAATTGTTTAAACAATAAAAAGTAACTTGGAAAAAGTACAATTTAGACTAAACCTTTGGAATTTGTTCAAAAACTTTCAAGAAAAAACGATTTTCTAGTTTTCTTTTCCTTTCAAAAAATTTGATTTGAACAAAAACATATTGCTCAAACAATAAACGAACAATTAAAATTTATCAGGAGGGTTGAAATTGAATATTAATTTTGGATTCGTATTCCTTAAAGAGTTTTCATTAGATTATGCAAGTATTCACTTATTTTGGGAAACTAACAAAATGGGGGGGGGGGGTTGCAAAAAAATTTGACCCTTTTTTGTTGGACACCCTAACGCAAGATAACCATCTGTTTCAGAACATTTGGAAAAAAAAGTTTTATATGATTTTTAGAACTGAAATAAATATGATCAGTAATTTATTATGAAAGAAAAAACATTCCTCTTTATGAAAAATGTTAAAACTCACGAAAAATAACAATTTTAACAATAGTTTCTCCAACTGAATTTTTTCTTACTGTCGCTTCTAAAAAATCTTTTAATAATGGTTGAAATTTAATCAATCATGGCCTATTTCTTTGGGGAAACCATTTTCTAGAACTCTACTGTTTCCAATTTTGGAAATAAGTTAATAATCTTCAAAAATAGTAATCTGTTCAAAAAAAAATCTTTAAAAGAAATTGTTTAAACGATTTCAGCCACAGAAAAGTTTACGTATAAAATTAGAAACAGTAGAGTTGTAGAAAATGTTTTCACCGAAAACATATGCCATCATTTTTTTAAATTCAGGTATTTTTAAAAAATTAGTAAGAAGCGATAGTATTAAAAAATTCAAATCCAAACAAACATTGTTCAGGCCATGTGACTAGTGGGTCACGTGACCGGATTCCTACCTTACCGACACTTTTTTTATTTGTTAACTTATTTTCACACGAATAGCCACATCGAGTGTAAAATTTGGGATAATGAATAAGAAGCACTAAGAAAGGTGGGTCTGGTCCTAAATTTTAATAATCATGAAAAAAGCAACACCAACAAATTATTTACAAAAAAAACTTTTTTCATAATTATAAAAATTTAGGACCTTTCTTAGTGCTTCTTATTTATTATCCCAAATTTTCAACTCGATGTGGCTATTCGTGTGAAAATAAGTTAACAAACAAAAAAAGTGTCGGTAAGGTAGGAATACGATCACGTGACCCACTCGTCACATGGCCTTAAAATAAATGGTTTTTGTAAGTTTTAAAATGTTTTCTTTAAAAAATAATGTTTTTTATTTGAAATGACATCATCAGTAATATTATGTTGATTCTTAAAATCATAGAAAAACTATTTTTTCACAGATCTGATTTTTAACACAACTAGCTTAATCATTCTAATGGAGTAAAAATTAAAATTTCGCTCATGGCCTCCGAATCTTCCTGAATAGCTAAATTGTAATCAAATGGTGTATCAAGAATTTAATCAGAATTTTGTTTTTGCAAAAATAATCGACTTCAAAGCATGAATACGTCGCAAACACACCTATGGCCCCCGGGTATACCCACGGTATAACAATTCAACTTTGAGTGGATTATTAATTTCTTATCAAATTGTTTGATCCATGCACATGAAATATGTTGAGTAATAATATAATTGATAATAATTTAATTAATTATTAATTAATAATTAATTATTCGTTACCGTATGTGTGCGCACAGTGGGGTGAAATTGAAAAACGGGGTTCGAAATGACATTTAGAACGTAATTATGCACCGATTTTAGATTTTTGTTTTTTTTTAATTCAGAACTAAATTTTTCAGAAAATTGTGTGAGTAGATTCTTTATTTTTTTGTTTAATCAATTTTTATGTTAATGCAAACAGCGAAAAAAATGTCGATTTTTTAAATTTCATTTTTTATCTTATAGAAAAATTTTTTCTTCTGCTTCTTGTCCCTTGGATTTAATGCACAGGGGTATAAGAAAGATGAAAAAATCATTACCTTGCGAAGTTAATTGTTATAAACAAATCGTATTAACAAATAATCGACATTAGGGGTTATTCGTCTTCAAAGTATATTTCTGCTGTGAAATCGCCTGCCTTCATCGTTAGGATGATACGTGGCCATGGAAATTTGATATTGAATGTTATTTGTTCATTCTATAAACAAATTATATAAACAAATTCACATTTTGGGCGGTTTTAAGCGAAAAGTAATCGTTTTTTCTTCTGACCTTGCTGAAATTATCCTGCCAATGATGTTTTCTAAGAAAAATTTTGCAACCCATCAATATTTGTTTATTTTATAAACAAATTGTATAAACAAATGCACATTTTTGGGCGATTTTAAGCGAAAATAAACCGTTTTTTCTTTTGGCCTTGCTAACATTATATTGCCAATAATGTTTTCTGAAAATGTTATTGCCACTCACAAAATTTGTTCACTTTATAAACAAGTTATATAAACAAATGCACATTTTGGCTGTTTTTAAGCGAAAAGAAATCGTTTTTTTTTACCTTGCTGAAATTATATTGCCAATGATGTTTTTCTACAAAAATTTTGCCACCCATCAATATTTGTTTATTTAATGAACAAATTATATAAACAAATGCACATTTTGGGCGTTTTTAAGCGAAAAGAAATCGTCCTTTCTTCTGACCTTGCTGAAATTATATTGCCAATGATGTTTTCCGAAAAAAATTTTGCCACCCGTCAATATTTGTTCATTTTATAAACAAATTATATAAAGAAATGCGCATTTTAGGAATTTTTAAGCGAAAAGGATTCGTTTTTTTCCTCTGACCTTGCTGAAATTATATTTTCAATGATGGTTTCTGGAAAAAAATTGATATGCATTAATATTTGCTTATTTTATAAACAAATTGTATAAAAAATGAACATCTTAGACGATTACATAATTTTTTTTTTAATCAATAAATAGTGAGGCATGGCAATATTTCATCTAGGCAATTCATTGTCAATATAGTTTAAACAATAATAAAAGAATACCGATTTCTTTCTGCCTATAAATTTCTGCAATGTACATTTGTTTATATAATTTATTTATAAAATAAACGATTAGCGGTGTTTGGCAACATTTTTCGATAGAACATCATTGGCCATATAAATGCACCAAGATCAGAAGAAAAAACTATATTTTTCTGCTTAAAAACTCCTTATACGTGAATTTATTTTTTGATTTGTTTGTAAAATAAGTAAATATTGATGCATGACGAAATGTTTTCAGAAAAAATCATTGGCAATATAATTTCAGCAAGTACAGAAGAAAAAACAAATTCTTTTCGCTTAAAAACGCCCAAAATGTGCATTTGTTTATATAATTTGTTTATGAAGTGGACAAATATTGTGAGTGGCAATATAATTTTCAGAAAACATGATTGGCAATACAATATTAGCAAGGTCAGAAGAAAAAACGGTTTATTTTCGCTGAAAAAAGCTCAAAATGTGCATTTGTTTATATAATTTTGATTATAAAATGAACAAATATTGATGGGTTGCAAAATTTTTCTTAGAAAACATCATTGGCAGAATAATTTCAGCAAGGTCAGAAGAAAAAACGATTCATTTTCGTTTAAAAACGCCCAAAATGTGCATTTGTTTATATAATTTGTTTATAAAATGAACAAATAACATTCAATATCAAATTTCCATGGCCACGTATCATCCTAACGATGAAGGTAAGCGATTTCACAGGAGAAATATACTTTGAAGACGAATAAACCCCAATGTCGATTATTTGGTAATAACATTTGTTTATAACAATTAAATTTGCAAGTTAACGATTTTTTTATTTTTCTTATACCCCTAAGCATTAAATCCAAGGGTCAAGAAGTATAAAAAAAATTTTGCCTAGAAGATAAAAAATGAAATTTAGAAAATCAACATTTTTCCGCTGTTTGCATTAACATAAAAATTAAATAAACGAAAAAATAAAAAATCTACTCGCACCATTTTCTGAAAAATTTAGTTCTGAATTTTTCAACAACAAAAAAATCTAAAATGGGTGCATAATTACGTTCTAAATGTCATTTTGAACCTCGTTTTCCAATTTCACCCCACTGTGGTGCGGCGCGCAACCCGGCGACAAGTGAATTTTTTTGGTGTTTTGTGGGTTTTAAAATGCTTTGTGCCTTTGGCACTCACTTTTGATATTTATTGGAATAAACGACAAGGGAAGGATTTCAATTGCATAATTATTTTAAAAATTGAAAAAGAGAGGTGGGGACCCTGGTGTCCCGGGTGTGTAACAATGTGGATAAAGTTAGTTGTGCACTAGGGTGGTCCAACAAATTTTTTTTCGAATTTTTATGGGGACACCCCCCAAATTTGTTCGAATCCACCCAAAAATAAATTCATTTTTTTTTGTTTTGAAAAAAAATGATATTTAGGGGTGGCGCAAGCCCCATGACGTTTAACATGTATTTCCCATAAGAAAAAAAGACGTTTTTGTAAATCTTATTCAGAATCCTCAATATTATCGCAATCGAGTTGAAACTCAACATTTCTCTTCACAATTAGCCATAGAATACGAATAAAATATCACTTTTCAAATATCACCGCCATAAGTCTGTTTTATAGGGTCCCAAAAAACCCCATAAGTGAAAAAATGGGTTTTGCGAGTTTTTGGCGCTAATTATGATTTTTTTGCGGTTTTTTCAATGCGAATTGTTTCTAATACATAAAATATGACTTTATACTGAAAATTAGATATTTTAATGAATTGTTTAAGCAATTTATTATTGTTTTTAGCAATTTTCTCATAGAATGTAGTTAGAAAGACGCGGTTTTTTCACAAATTTTCCATTTGTTGTCCAATTTTCAATTAGAGGGAAGTGATAGTTCATCAATGTTAACAATAGTGATTGTTTAAACAATTTATTATAATTATTAATAATATTATATTTGAATAATGCTAGAAAGATGCGGATTTTTTTTAAATTTCTGGCTTTTTGTCCAATTTTCATCTCTAGTGAAGTAATAATAAATTCAAGTTAAAAAAATAATTGTTTAAACAATTTATTATGATTATTAATAATATTATATTTGAATAATGCTGAAAAGATGCGGTTTTTTTAAATTTATGTTTTTTTGTCCACTTTTCATTCGGAGTGAAGTAATAATGAATTCAAGTTAACAAAATAATTGTTTAAACAATTTATTATACTTATTAATAATATTATAATTCAATAATGCTAGAAAGATGCGGTTTTTTTTTTTGAAATTTCTGGCTTTTTGTTTAATTTTCATTTGGAGTGAAGTAATAATGAAGTCAAGTTAACAAAATCATTGTTTAAACAATTTATTATCATTGTTGATAATATTCTCTCTGCTTAATCGGTAGAATGTTGCGGTTTTTTCTGAAATTTTCAACTGTTTGTTTATTTTTTATTAGGCGTGACTTGATAATTAATTAGATTTAGCAAAAATAAATGTTTCAACAAATTATTATTATTGTTTATGACTATCTTCATCTATATCGATTGCGCCTGATAGTTGCGGTTTTTGGCAATTTTTACCTTTCTGTCCTTTTTTCACTTAGTGAGGTAATAATTAATTAAAGTTAACAGAAAAGTTGTTTAAACAATTTAATATTGGTTATAACTATCTTTTCTCAGATAAGTGCTAGAAAGTGGCGGTTTTTTCTAAAATCTTTCACTTTGCATCGCCTTTTTATTTATGAACAAGTAATAAGTCAACCACAAGAAAAATGATTTTTCGAAAGGTATTGTTGTTTTAAGTGAATTATTTTTGCTCTTTTCCAAATTACCTCACTAAGTGAAAAAAGGAAAGAAAGGTAAAAATTGCCGTAAAACCGCAACTATCAGGCGCAATCGATATAGATGAAGATAGTCATAAACAATAATAATTTGTTTGAACAATTATTTTTGCTAAATCTAATTAATTATCAAGTCACGCCTAATAAAAAATAAACAAACAGTTGAAAATTTCAGAAAAAACCGCAACATTCTATCGATTAAGCAAAGAGAATATTATCAACAATGATAATAAATTGTTTAAACAATTATTTTGATAACTTGAATTCATTATTACTTCACTCCAAATGAAAATTAAACAAAAAGCCAGAAATTAAAAAAAAAACGCATCTTTCCAGCATTATTCAATTATAATATTATTAATAAGTATAATAAATTGTTTAAACAATTATTTTGTTAACTTGAATTCATTATTACTTCACTCCGAATGAAAAGTGGACAAAAAACCAGAAATTTAAAAAAAAAAACCGCATATTTTCAGCATTATTCAAATATAATATTATTAATAATTATGATAAATTGTTTAAACAATCACTATTGTTAACATTGATGAACTATCACTTCTCTCTAATTGAAAGTTGGACAACAAATGGAAAATTTGTGAAAAAACCGCGTCTTTCTAACTCCATTCTATGAGAAAATTGCTAAAAACAATAATAAATTGTTTAAACAATTCATGAAAATATCTAATTTTCAGTATAAAGTAACATTTTATGTATTAGAAACAATTCGCATTAAAAGAAAACGCAAAAAAAATCATAATTAGCGCCAAAAAATCGCAAAACCCATTTTTTCAGTTATGGGGTTTCTTTGGGACCCTATAAAACAGACTTATGGTGTTGGTTTTTGAAAAGTGATATTTTATTCGTATTCTATGGCTAATTGTGAAGAGAAATGTTGAGTTTCAACTCGATTGAGATAATATTGAGGATTCTGAATCAGATTTCCAAAAGCGTCTTTTTTTCTTATGGGAAATACATGTTAAACTTCATGGGGCTTGCGCCACCCCTAAATATCATTTTTTTTTCAAAACAAAAAAAATGGATTTATTTTTGGGTGTATTAGAACAAATTTGGGGGGTGTCCCGATAAAAATTCAAACAAAAAAAAATCCGATGCATTTTTGAACCACCCTAGTGTGCGCACAATGGTGAAAATATATTTTAAGCGTTAAAATTAATGAATTTCTATTTTCTCTTACAGAATTAAGTTCAGAGATGGACCCACATGGTCGCATACATTCCGGACCTTATTCTCATGAAGACGACATTCCTGATACTCTGAGGAAGCCATTGGTGTGGAGGAAATTCCGTTTTCCTGCAAATAAGGTGCTTTTCTATTTTGATATGGTGAATTTTGGCTTTGACCACATACCAACAAATGCCGTTTTTGACGTACAAGTTAGCATTCGTGATGAGATATTTGGATTTGCAATGGGTCCTTTCGTACATAGAATTTTTTCTGCACCTGAAGTACAAGTGGCAATAAAGATCGATGGCCACCATGATGCTAGGATACTTGACAGAATAGAAATAGATTTTTTGAATTGACACCACATGGTGTGCAATACTGATGAAGTGCTTGTAGCCGTTCAGAATAATAGTATAGATGAAACTCGGTAATCTTTCTTGTAACATTCACATATTATTCTGTGCCTGAATAAAAATCTCGGTTCAAATTACCATTCATTTTTTATTCTTTCTATAGGCCCATGTCGAAATCGACCCATTTTTCCCCATTTCAATTATGGCAGTGGTCAGAATCTCACTGGAACAACTGGATGAGAAAGTTCTAGTCAGGACCCTTTAAGGTCATGTGACGAGGGGGTCACGTGATCGGATTCCTACCTTGCCAAAACTTTTCTTATTTGTAAACTTATCTTCACACGAATAGTCACATCGAGTTGAAAATTTGGGATAATAAATAAGAAGCACTAGGAAAAATGGGTCTGGTCCTAAATTTTAATAATCATGAAAAAAGCAAAAAAAAGTTATTTACAAAAAAAAACTTTTTCATAATTATAAAAATTTTGGACGAGACCCACCTTTCTTAGTGCTTCTTATTTATTATCCCAAATTTTCAACTCGATGTGGCTATTCGTGTGAAAATAACGTCACCCACTCGTCACATGGCCTTAAGGTGCTTCAAATGACGCGGATTTTCTCCACATCCATAATACGTCTACAATGATGGATTGTATAATGTAATATTTACCACATAATTTAAAGGCAATTATACCGACCTCGACATATAGAGCTTTTTCCGGCAAATGTTCTTGTTTTTTTTTTTGTAATTGAAAATATAGTTTTTTTGCGCCTGTAAAATGCAACACGTCAACTATTGTGTATGCCTGGCTGCAGTCGCCCGGTCTAGTTTCAATACAAAAATCTGATAGTACTCTGTTATCGTGGTTTAGGGGAATATAAAATGTAACAATATAGTATAATACAATAATAATAAATAACAGAATATAATAATAATTTTTTGGTAATATATAATATAATATCTTCCTTAGTGCTGGTAAGGACGTTTTGATTAGTGATCAGTAATGGCTCACGCAAATTTTAAAATAATAAATTAATAAAGTAATAAGTAATAATAAATTGGTAAAAATATTCCTATTAGGGCCTCCTTAGAGGTCCTATATTAATTTGACAGAACTATTTTGGCCCTCTCTATTTTTCCAGATCAGTGCCCAATCAGAAATAGGAAAAACTATCCGGGGCCCTTCCAAATCCCGATCTCAATTCCTGTATGGGGGATGTGCTCGCTAAATTTGAAACAGTGAGAAATGGGTCACTGAATCAAATCAGTAAGAATTTTCACTGATTCACAACGCAATCTCACTAAGTGAAATAATTAGAAATGGGTAACTGATTGAAATCAGTAATTATTTTCACTAGTTCTTAACAGTCAGTAATAAATTATTGTTAGTAAAAATTTATAATGATTCCAATTCATAAAGAACCAAACTGTTTCATGTTTAAATTTCAAAAAAAAATTTCTTAACCAAAAAAGATTAATCATTAAAAACAGGATGAAATTTCTACCAAAACAAATTAATTTTTAATCAAAAAAGGCAGATATGTTTTTATTCAAGAAATAACAAAAATTTCAAACAAATTGTTAAATTTTCAAGAAAAAAAAACGAATTTTATGTAAAAGAATTTAATTTGATGTAAAACAGTCAAATCTTCCACCCGAAAATGATAATTTTTAACAATAATTGTTAAAAATTATCATCATATTCATTTTTAAGCAAATAGTTGAATTTTCAACAAAGTGGATGAATTTTTTACCAGTAACATTAATTTGTTCTCAAAAAATAAAAATTCTGAGAATAAAATGTAAGAGTGAATATTAAAAAAAAAAATTTATTTTAAAACAGAAACAGTTGAATGTAACCAAAAAAGACGAATTTTGATCTAAAATCATGAATCATTAACCAAGAAAATGAATTTTCAACAATTTAGTTCATGTTTCAGCTAAGTAGTTGAAAATTGAACAACAACAAAATCTGAGCAAAAGATATAATAGTTGATATTTAAAAAAAAAGATTTAAAAAAAATAAAATAAAAAAAAAATTTTAAACAAAAAATATGGATTTGCAATTAAAATAATGAATCTTCAACTAAGGAAATTAATTTTGAAATAATTAGTTTATATTTCAACTAAGTCGTTGAATTTTGAACCAAAAAAAAAATCTCCACGAAAAATGTAATAGTTGATATTTAAACAAAAAAATACTTTGAATTTTAATTAAAAACAGTTGAATTCGAGCAAAAAAAATGAATTTTCAATCAAAAGGATAAATCTTGAATTGAAGAAATTAATTTTTAACAAAGTCAATAATTCGACATCTTTCAGCTAAGTAGTTGAATTTTGAACCAAAAAAGAACAATTCCCACCAAAAAATGGAATAGTTGATATTTGAACGGAAAATTTTGTTAAAAAGAGATAAATTCAACCAAAAAATATAAATTTTCAATTAAAATTATGAATGTTTGACCCAGAAAATGAATTTTCAATCAAGTAGTTCGTCTTGTAGCTAAGTAGTTGAATTTTCCACAAAAACGAAAAATTCTGAACAAAAAATATAATACTTCATGTTTAAACAAAAAAATATTTTCATTTGAAATCAAAAACAGTTGAATTCAACCAAAAAAAGATAAACTTTCAATTAAAATAATGAATCTTCAACTAAGAAGATGAATTTTCACAAATTAGTTTATCTTGCGGCTAATTAGTTGAATTTTGAACCAAAAAAGAAAAATTCCCACCAAAAAATGTAATAGTTGATATTTGAACGAAATTTTTTTTTAAAAACATGAATTCAACCAAAAAATATGAATTTTGAATTAAAATGATGAATGTTCTACCAAGAAAATGAATTTTCAACCAAGTAGTTTGTCTTGCAGCTAAGTAGTTGAATGTTCCACAAAAACGAAAAATTCTGAACAAAAAATGTAATATTTCATGTTTAAACGAAAAAATATTTTCATTTGAATTCAAAAAAAGTTGAATTCACCAAAAAACAGATGAACTTTCAATTAAAATAATGAATCTTCAACCAAGAAAATGAATTTTTCACAAATTATTTCATTTTGCAGCTAATTAGTTGAATTTTGAACCAGAAAAGAAAAATTCCTACCAACAAAATGTAATAGTTGATATTTAAACGAAAATTTCTTTTAAGAACATGAATTCAACCAAAAAATATGAATTTTGAATTAAAATTAATGTTCTACCAAGAAAATGAATTTTCAACCAAGTAGTTTGTCTTGCAGCTAAGAAGTTGAATTTTCAACAAAAACGAAAAATTCTGAACAAAAAATGTAATATTTCATGTTTAAACAAAAAAATATTTTCATTTGAAATCAAAAACAATTGAATTCAACCAAAAAAAGATAAACTTTCAACTAAAATAATGAATCTTCAACCAAGAAAATGAATTTTTACAAATTAGTTCATCTTGCAGCTAATTAGTTGAATTTTGAACCAAAAAAGAAAAATTCCGACAAAAATTTAATAGTTGATATTTGAACGGAAATTGTTTTTTAAAACAGATGAATTCAACCAAAAAATATAAATTTTCAATTAAAATGATTAATGTTCTACCAAGAAAATGAATTTTCAACCAAGTAGTTCGTCTTGCAGCTACTTAGTTGGATTTTCCACAAAAACGAAAAATTCAGAACGAAAAATGTAATACTTCATGTTTAAACAAAAAAATATGTTCATTTGAAATCAAAAACAGGTGAATTCAATCCAAAAAAGATGAACTTTCAATTAAAATAATGAATCTTCATCCAAGAAAATGAATTTTTTACAAATTAGTTCATCTTGCAGCTAATTAGTTGAATTTTGAACCAAAAAAGAAAAATTCCCACCAAAAAATGTAATAGTTGATATTTGAACGGAAATTTTTGTTTAAAAACAGATGAATTCAACCAAAAAATATGGATTTTGAATTGAAATGATTAATTTTCTGCAAGAAAATGAATTTTCAACCAAGTAGTTCGTCTTGCATCTAAGTAGTTGAATTTTCAACAAAAACGAAAAATTCAGAACGAAAAATGTAATACTTCATGTTCAAACAAAAAAATATTTTCATTTGAAATCAAAAACAGTTGAATTCAATAAAAAGAAGATGAACTTTCAATTAAAATTAAATCTTCAACCAAGGAAATGAATTTTTTTACAAATTAGTTCATCTTGCAGTTAATTAGTTGAATTAAAAAAAAAAAAACACACACAAATTCTCACAAAAAAAATCTAACAGTTGATATTTAAACAAAAAAAAGATTTTTATTTTAAATGAAGAACGGTTTGAAAAAATTTCAACAAAAAATGTAACAATGGTTATTTAATGAAAAAAGGATTTTTATTTTTATTCAAATACAGTTTAATTCAACAGAAAAAGACGAATTTTGAACAAAATAGCTGAATCTTAAACCAAAACAGATTAATTTTGAAATCTGTAGATTTGAATCAGTAAATTTTTTAACATTTTGAATCACTTATTGACTTCCAGCTATGAATCAGTTACTTTAACTAACAAATTAATGAGCTTGACAAAATAATTAGTAAGAATATCTTATTTACAGCTAAAAATCAGTAACTAATTGAAACTGGTGACAAATTTACTGATTCAAATCTACATATTTGAAAATTAATCTGTTTTTGTTGAGAATGCAACTATTTTGTAGAAAATTTGACTTTTTTAGTTGAATTAAAATATTTTTAACTGAGAATAAAAACCGTGTTTTGTTTAAATATCAACTATTACATTTTTCGTTGAAAATTCGTCCTTTTTGGTGGAAAATTCAACTACTCAGCTGAAAGATTAACTACGACTTTATTAAAAATTCATCTGATTTGCATTTAGAGAGAACAAAACAATGTTTAATCAAAAATTATTTTCCAGTCAAGAAATAACAAAATACTTAAAAAAAATTGTTGAATTTTAAAGCCGAAGAGACAACATGTAAAATAGTCGAATTTTCCACCCGGAAATATTAATTTTTAACGAAAATGTATATTTTCAAGAAAATAGTTAAATTTTCAACCAAATAGATGAATTTTCTACTAAAATGAGGAAATTTCAACTAAAAAAATGAATTTTTAACAAAGTAGTTCACTTTTCAGCTAAGTAGTTGAATTTTTAAACAAAAAGGAAAATTTGTCAATAAAAAATGTAATCGTTAATATTGAAATAAAAAAGATTTTCATTTCAAATCAAAAACAGTTGAATTCAAGCGAGAAAGACGAATTTTGAACAAAATAGTTGAATCTTCAACCAAAAGAAATTAATTTTCAAATCTGTAGATTTGAATCTAAGTTTTTTACCAATTTCAATCAGTGACTGAAACCTAGCTATGAATCAGTTATTTTTAATAATAAATTATTATGTTTTATTATAAGCAGTGAAAGAATTGCTGATTAACAGCTTGAATTTAATCACTGATTGAAATTGGTAATAAATTTACTGATTCAAATCTACAGATTTGAAAATGAATTTGTTTTGGTTGAGGATTTAACTATTTTGTTGAGAATTCGCCCTTTTTAGTTGAATTCAACTGTTTTTGATTTAAAAGAAAAATATTTTTTTGTTTAAATATCAACTATTACATTTTTCATTGAGAATTCGTTTTCAAACGAAAAATACGAATATGGAACAAAATAGTTGAATTTTCAACCAAAAACAATTTTCCTGTTAAGAAATGACAAAAATTTCAACCAAATTGTTGAATTTTCAAGCTAAAAAGGAGAATTACATTTTCGACCAGAGATAAATTTTCAACTTCTGTGATGAATCTTTAACTGAAATAGTTAAATTTTCAGTCAAAAAAATGAATTTAAAAAAAAGAGAATTGTGAATAATATAGTTACATTTTCAACCAAAGAGAATAACTTTAAACTTATATCATGAATTTTTAAGTGGAGTAATTAAATTTTCAGTAAAAAATAATAATTTCACACCAAAAAAGAAACGAATTTTTAAGCAAACTAGTTATATTTCTAACCCAAAAGTGATGAATTTTCAACTAAAATGATGAATCTTTAACCAAAAAATGAATTTTTAACAAACTAACAGTTAATATTTCAACAAAAACATATTTTTATTTTAAATCAGAAATAGTTAAATTCATCCAAATTTCCAAAAAAGTGGTTCAACCAAACAGTTGAATTTTCACTCAAAAAATTAAGTTTTTACAAAAAGAGATGAATTTTCAAATAAAAAAATATTTGTTGGTCAAGAAAGTAAAAAAATTTCTACCAAATTGTTTAATTTTAAAGTCAAAAGGATGAATTTTCTACAAAGTAGTTTAATTTTCAACGACATAATTTAATCTTCAACCAAATTGTTGAATTTTCTACCACAATAGTTAAATTCTAAATCCCAACAAAAACTAATTTTTAACAAAGCAGTTGAATTTTCAACCCAAAAGGAACGAAATTGTTGAATTTTCAACAAAATGATTTCATTTTTGAAAAATTAACTAAATTTTCAACCAAATAATATGAACTCTCAACCAAGAATATAATAATAAACTTTTCATCCGAAAAGAATGAACTTTATGAAAAATAGTTGGTTTTTCTGACTGGGTTCTATTAATTAGGTTTGAATTTAAGTAGAAAACGAGAAAAAAGCGAATAAAGGGGAAATGCTGGGAAACCTGCAATAAGTAAATATGAATTTTTATTTATTTTTAATACTTTGAAAATACGAGCTTTATACAAATATCTAATAAAAATTCAAAAATAGTTATTAACAATTTCATTACGTTAAAAGAACAAAGTTCAAATGTTGACAAATAGCCAAATGATGCATTTGTTTATTTAATTTGTTTAAACAATCATCAATGCCAACGGCGATACCACGCTGAAAACACCAGTTCTCGTAAGATCACTGAAGTTAAGCATTGTTGGGCGCGGTTAGTACTTGGATGGGTGACCGTTCAGGAATACTGCGTGCTGTTGGCCCGTCGCGTCGTGGGTGTGGTGGGCCCACATTGGTAGTAAATATCCACCTAGAAACACTACCCGAATCGGGTAGTGAGGCAATGAACTTTCGAGTTCGAACTGCTAATCAATGTATGTATGTAAACAGTCATCAATAGTTATCGAGTGATAGCACATATGTATTGCTGAATAATAATATAAATATATGTAAAGTTTCGAAGTTATTTCATTACGTTTAAAGAACCAAACTTTTACTTCGAAAAATAGCCAAATAATGCATTTGTTAATTTATTTTGTTTAAACAATCATCAATAGTTATCGAGTGACAGCACATATTTACTGCTAAATAATAATATAAATATATGTAAAGTTTAGAAGTTATTTCATTACGTTTAAAGAACCAAACTCTTAATTCGAAAAATAGCCAAATAATGCATTTGTTAATTTATTTTGTCCGAACAATCATCAATAGTTATCGAGTAATATCACATATTTATTGCTAAATAATAATATAAATATATGTAAAGTTTCGAAGTTATTTCATTACGTTTAAAGAACCAAACTTTTACTTCGAAAAATAGCCAAATAAAGCATTTCTTAATTTATTTTGTTTAAACAATCATCAATAGTTATCGAGTGATAGCACATATTTATTGCTAAATAATAATATAAATATATGTAAAGTTTAGAAGTTATTTCATTACGTTTAAAGAACCAAACTCTTAATTCGAAAAATAGCCAAATAATGCATTTGTTAATTTATTTTGTTCGAACAATCATCAATAGTTATCGAGTGATATCACATATTTATTGCTAAATAATAGTATACATATATTTTAAGTTTATAAGGTATTTCATTACGTTGAAAGAACCAAACTTTCACTTCGAAAAATAGCCAAATAATGCATTTTTTAAATATTTTTGAATAAACAATCATCCATAAGGATCTGAGGCGTTTTGGATTGAATACAAACGTCTAAAAATTAATTTGAACAGAGATTAATTTTGTAAAAATATTTATTAAATTCTGTTAAATCTTATATACAATAAAAATAATACTTTATTTTTATAATAACAAATTCAGGTAAAGTAAATACCCTCAAATTACAAATAAATATTTATAAATGTCGTGCGGTCATATAGCGTTTGGCTGGATTCGAATTTGTGGTATTTTTTCACATTTGAGTATATTTTCGAAACCGTATTTTCCCCCTTCAAAAGATCCAATACCAATAGTCAACAAATCGGGCTTCTCATAAAAGAAATTATCCGGAATTTTTGCCCGTTCTATATAAATTTCGAGAATTTTTTTCGATTTTCGATTTTTAACAACATTATCAGCAACATGTAACAATTCCGTGGTCACGGACGGACACTCTCGAACATCTACTGCTCGCAAATTAGGCGTTTTTTGCAAAAAAAGAGATAAGGTTGCCTCTTTTATTTTTCTACAGTTCCAGCAGCATAAAACTTCCAAATTTTCTATTTTTTCTAAAGGCGGAGAGATTATATTTGGAATGTCACGTATATCCAAGAAAAGTAGTTTTTTCAATTTGGAAATGTTGCAAATTCCTTTATCTGTGACACTGTTCTTGCCTGAAAAAAATTGAAGGACAATTTTTAGTAAACAGGGTGTCTACCCTACCTGGAAAACCCGGAAAACCTGGAAATTTCAGGGATTTTTTTAAGCCAGCCAATTTTTTCGCGAGCATGCTTAATTTTTTTAGATTGCAATATAAAATTCAATAACAATAATTCTTTATTTGTAAAAGTAGCTTTATATTACTGTATTTAACTACTTTGTTGAAAATTCGTGGTTTTTTGGTTTGACATTAATTTTTTTAACTGAAAATTTAACTGTTCCATTTTTTGTCAAAAATTGATCGTTTTTAGTTGAAAATTGAAGTTTCTCGTTGAAAAACTGCATGTATTTTGTTGGAAATTTACCAATTTGTTGAATTGAACTATTTTTTATTAACCATTTCAATCTTTTTTTATTGAAATATCAACTACTACATTGTTTTGTTCAGAATTATTTATTTTTGAATCGACATTTAATTACTTCGTTAAAAGTTGAACAAGTTTGTTAAAAATTAATTTTTTTGGTTGAAGGTTCATTATTTAAAATTAAAATTTATCTCTTTGGTTGAAAAATGAGCTATTTTGTTGAAAATTTTTTTTTTTTTTTAGTGGCTGGAAATTAATTTTTTCACTGAAAATTTAACTATTATAGTTGAAATTTTAACTATTTTGTTAAAAATTCTTTTTTTCTTTTTGTTCAAAATTAAATTTTATTAGCTGAAAATGTAACTACTCCAGTTGAACATTCCATCATTTTAATTACAATTTCATATTTTTGGTTGAAAATTCATTTTTTCAACTAAAAATTTAACTATACAATTTTTGGTTGACAATTTATCTTTTTTAGTTGAAAATTCATGTATTTTTTGAAAATTATTTTGTTTCTTTGTTAAAAAATTAATCTTTTTATTTGAAAATTCATCTCTTTCATCGAAAATTCAAGTATTCCAGTTAAACATTCATAATTTTATCTAAAAATTTATCTTTTTTGTTGAAAATTCCACTATTCCAGTTGAAGATTCATCATTTTAGTCGAAAATTCATCACTGTCTTTAAAAATGTAACATTGCTTTTAAAAATTGGTTTTTTGGTTAACAATTATTTTTTTATTCAACTGAAAATGTAACTACTCCAGTTGAATATTCCATCATTTTAATTAAAATTTCATATTTTAGGTTGGAAAGTAATTTTTTTAACTAAAAATTTAACCATACAATTTTTGGTTGGCAATTTATCTTTTTTAGTTGAAAATTCATGTATTTTTTGTAAATTATTTTTGTTTGTTTGGTAACAAATTAATCTTTTTATTTTAAAATTCATCTTTTTCGTCGAAAATTCGAGTATTCCAGTTAAACATTCATTATTTTAATTAAAAATTTATCATTTTTGTTGAAAATTCCACTATTCCAATTGAAGATTCATTATTTTAGTCGAAAATTCATTACTGTCTTTAAAAATGTAATATTGCTTTTAAAAATGTTTTTTTTTTTTTTAAATTATTTTGTTATTCAACTGAAAATGTAACTATTTTAATTGAATATTTTATTATTTTATTTGAAAATTCATCTCTTTGGTTGAAAATTATTTTCTGAACTGAAAATTTGACTATGAAATTTTAAATTGACAATTTATCTCTGTTAGTTGAAAATTCGTAATTTTTGGTATAAATTAATCTTCTTGTTTGAAAATTCATCTTTTTGGTTGAAAATTTATTTATTACAGATAAAGATTCATCAATTTAGTTGAAAATTCATCTTTTTGGTTTAAACTTCAACTATTCCATTTTTGATCATTGATGTTATTTTGTCAACCAGGGCAATTAATTAATTAATTTCTGATGTTAGATATTGCCGATTACTGGTCAAATAATTTTCGGGCGAAACGAGAAAAAATTTGCTTGGCCCGGATATGAACCTGGAACGCGACTATTCACGAGTTGAGCGTTAACCAATTACGCCACCGGGGCTCCAGCAGGTAGTTTCTCATTTCTCCTGTATCCACAGCCCCGGTGGTGTAACTAGTTAACGTTCAACTCGTGAATAGTGGCTTTTCTGGTTCAAATCCGGGTCGAGGCAAATTTTTTCTCTTCTCTCCAGAAAATTATTTGACCAGTAATCGGTATTATCTAACAGCAGAAATTTATTTATTTCATTTTTAGTTAAAAATTGATCTTTTTTAGTTCAAAATCAAAATATTTGGTTGAAAATTTATGTATTCTGTTGATAAATCGTCTTTTTTGGTGAAAAATTAATCTTCCTGTTTGAAAATTCATCTTTTTCATTGAAAATTCAAGTATTCCAGTTGAAGATTCATCATTTTAGTCGAAAATTCATCACTTTATTTAAAAATTTAACTATGCTTTAAAAAAAATTTTTTGTTACAAATTTTTTTTCTGAAAATTTAACTATTTCAATTGAATATTCTATTAGTTTATTTGAAAAATAATATCTTTGGTTGAAGATTATTTTTTTAACTGAAAATTTGACTATTCAATTTTTAATTGACAATTCATCTCCATGTAATTGTTGAAAATTCGCCTTTTTTGGTAGAAATTAATCTTCTTGTTTGAAAAATTCACCTTTTCGATTGAAAATCTATCTTTTTTGGTTAAAAATCCAAGTATGTGGTTGAAAATTTGCCTTTCTTACTTGAATATTTAACTATTTCGTTGAAAATTCATGTATTTTGTTGATAAATCGTCTTTTTGGTAAAAAAATAATCTTCCTGTTTGAAAAATCATCTTTTTCGTTGAAAATTCAAGTATTCCAGTTGAAGATTCATCATTTTATTTGAAAATTTCTCTTTTTTGTTGAAAGTTCCACTATCCCAGTTGAAGACTCATCATTTTAGTCGAAAATTCATCACTTTGTTTAAAAATGTAACTATGCTTTTAAAAATTGGATTTTATGGTTGAAATTTTTTTTCTTTACTGGAAATGTAACTATTCCAATGGAATATTCTATTATTTCATCTGAAAATTCATCAAATCTTTTTGTTTGAAAATTCATGTTTTTGGTTGAAAATTCAACTATTAGAGTTAAAGTTTCATAATTTTAGTTGAAAATTCATCTTTTTTATATAAAATTCAACTATTCCACTTAAAGGTTTCTTATTTTAGGTGAAAATTCATCTCTTTGATTGAAAATTTAACTATTATGTTGAAAATCCGTTTCTTTTTGCTGAAAATTAATTTTTTTAACTGAAAATTTAACTATTTCATTTTTGATTGAAAATTGATGTTTTTTAGTTCAAAATTCAACTGTATTTAGCTGAAACATCGTATTTCTGGTAGAAAATTAATCTTCTTGTCTGAAAATTCATCTTTATCGTTGAAAATTCAAGTATTTAACTTAAATGTTCATTTTATTTGAAAATTTATATTTTTGGCTTAAAATTCATCTATTGTTGTTGAAAATTCGTCATTATAATTGCAAATTTGCTGTTTTTTTTTAATGAAAAATTAATTATTTTAACTGATAATTTAACTATTTCATTTTAGGTAGAAAACTGATATCTTTTAGTTAAAAATGCAACTATTTGGTTGAGAATTGATATTTCTTAATCAAAATTTAACTATTTAGTAACCAGATTAATTTTACCCACATTCAAATTCTTGAACTTTAGAGACAAATTCAAGAAACGAATCATTATGTTTTTAGTTTTATTTAATTATTTAATTATTCTATGGTGTTATTATATTCAAGAATATCTTGCAATACAATTTGCCAAGGCTTTCTAAATTAAACATATTAATTGAATCCTTAGAAGCTGAAAAAAAACTGGAATTGTCAGGGGATTTTTTTCCAGGATTTGAGTAGACACCCTGGTAAAAATTAGGTAGATATTTATTATTAAAATGAAAATAAAAAATGGAACAATTACTTACCAGCAATATTCAGATGTGTCAGTTGAATGCAATTTTTTGCAACAATTTCCAGAAAGTCGTCGTTAATAAATCCACCAGCATTTATAAAATCTAGTTTCTCTAACTTTCTCAATTGCGACATATTAGAGAAAAATTGAGGTAAATTTTCAATTTCTTTTACAATTGTCCCAGAAATCCGTAAATCTATGTTTCGTAAATTTTTTGCTTGGGATACAAGAGCTTGGAGAATTGAGTCTATACCAGGACCGAAAAGTCTGTATAAGCAAATTTTCCGCAATTTTTTACATTTTTCGATTATCTGAGAAGAAGATAAAAATTAATTTTTAGAATACCGTCTTTTATGTTATGAACATTATATTATTTCTCAAATATTTAAAAAACAATATATATATAACTTAAAATTAAATTTCCCCCCTTTTATGTTAAAAAATTCTGCTCAAAATGAAAAATGTCTCCCTCACCAAACATTTTTAAAAAATTAGTTTCCATTTTGATATATTTTGTTGTACTTGAATTAAAAGTTAAATTAAACATTATTTTACTCTTTATATGTTTAGAAATTGTTTGATTCGTTTGGCTAAAAAGGAAGTCATTGGGTGGGACGAAACTTTTTTTTTTTAATAACTTGAAAAAAATGTTGTTTTTTTACCATAAGTGCATTTGGATATTATTTTTTATAGGGTTGTAAAGATTTAAATATTAAGGCGGAAAATGAAAAATATTTTATATATAGGTATTAAATTTAAACATTTAATTGAGTATTAATATAATATAAATATTAATATAAACAGGAAAATTAACTTTATTTTCTAAGCAAAATTTCCAGTTTTCTAAGCTAATATTTTGGAAGTATCAAAAAATAAAGAAAATTCCTGTCTATTTACTAATAATATATTGGCTATTTATCGCAAGCTTTACCATATTTTCCATTCATTCATTTTTTTTCTTTGTTGTCCACTTAAACGCGAGCTAAATTAATAGAACTTAATAAGAAAATCCAACTATTTCTCGTTGAAACTTTATTCTTTTTGGTTGCAAAATTTATTATTATATTTAAGCTGTACATTCATCTTTTTTTGGTTGAAAATTTAGTTATTTGGTTCAAATTTTGTCGAAAATTCAATAATTTTGTTTAAACATCCTTTCTTTTGGGGTTGAAAATTCAACTATTTCTGTAAAAAATGCAACTATTTAGAAAATGCAACTATTTCGTTAAAAATTCAGCTGCTTTCTGAAAATTCGTCTTTATGACTTAAAAATTGAACAATTTGGTGGAATTATCTTTATATTTTTTTGAACAACAAATCTTTTTGTATGAAAATTCATCTATCTTGGTAGAAACTTTAATTTATTTTGGTCACAAATGCAACGGTTTGGTTGAAAATAATTCTATTGTGGTTGAAGATTCAACCATTTTGTTAGAAATTTATCTTTTTGGATTAATTCAACTATTTTTGATTAAAATAGAAAAAAATGTGGTTGAAATATCAATTATTACATTTTTGGTTGAGAATTCATTTTTTTTAATTTGAAAATTGAAATACTTTGTTAACATTTTTTTCTGTGAAGGATTCATCATTATAGTTGAAAATTCATCTTTTTCATTAATTTCTTTATTTCAAAACGTAACCAATTTTTTGAAGAGTCTTCTTTTTTTGAAAATGATATTTTTTAGTGAAAATTTAACTATTTCAGTTGAAGATTCATCATATAAGGTAAATGTCCCAGTAATCGTGATGGTCCCAATAATCGTGAAACTTGGTTATAATTTGAATACATTGTTAATTATCTGTTAAAAGTAACATTTCATGATGAAAATCGTTTATTTTTAGCATTTATAGTATCAAATGGAATTTTAATTATTTCAAATCAGATAAAAAGCAAAAAAATTGGCGTCATGATTACTGGGACTAAGTTCACCATTGCTGGGACGTTTAACTTGAAGATTTAGAATAAAAGTTTAAAATTAAATTCTTGGTAGAATTCATCGATTTGGGTAAAGATTCAAATATTTGGTTAAAAATGATCATTTTTATTGAAAATTCATATTTTCGGAAAAAGTTCGACCGTTTTGTATAAAATTCTTTTTGGCTCGAACATTTAATAATTTGGTTAAAGTTTTTGTTATTTCTGAATTTTTGTTCTGAAAATTCATCTCTTTTGGGAATTTTTAAAATCTTTTTCGGTAAAAAATGAAACTGTTTAGTTCTCTCTCAATTTGAATCAGTTAAAATTTTTATTTATATCAATTAGTGAATGCACTCTAGCCATGAATCAGCTGTTTTTTAATGATCAATCTTTTTTGGTTGAAAATTCAAATATTTTGTTGAAGATTCTTCTTTTTTGGTTGAATTCAACTGTTCTTTAATTTAAAATAAAATTCTTCTTTTTTCGTTAAAATATGTTCCTTGAAAATTTATCTTTTGGGTTAAAAATTCAAATATTTGGTTAAAAACTCATCTATTTTGTTGAAAATGCTTTTGAAATTGAATTTAATATATTGTGAAACTTTCGAACGTTTCTGAAATTCATGAAACTTTCAATGATCCAGTTAAACGTTTCATTGACTCTCATCATGATTTTATTATTTAATGGAATATATAGCGTTGAAAAAAAAATGTAAATACACTTATTGTAAAAAAGGCTAAAGACGATGTCAGGGTACCGTGCCATACCTGACGGCTCAGCTGACCCTTCCTATTGTAAGGCGCTCGAACTCGAGCTCGCTGCTCAGCGCCACAGTGGAAAAAAATTACTTTTTTGGTTCAAAATAACGTTCAAACTACAAATATTGACCGATTTGGACAAAAAAACTTTGAAAAGAAAACTGGTATTATACAATAAACAAAAAAAATTTTTATAACCAAAATTATTTGTTGAAAAAATGTTTTGTACGATTTTCCATAATTATACGTTTTTTAAAGTTATATTGCAAGAAATTTGAATGGAAACAATATTATATCTTGAAAATTGTCCCTTAAGAATTTCATTTTTTATATTATAAACAAATTTAATGAATAAATGTAGTAATCAGGCATTTCTCGACACTAAAATTCGTTTTTTTGACGTCAATTTTTTTATTGAGGAAATTTATGATAATTTCAGCGAAATTCATAATTTTTTGCTCAATCTTATGATTTTTTTAAACAAATGCCTTATTCGGGCATTTGTCAGAAGAAAAATTCGGTTTTTTCAATGCCAGTCTTTCCAGTTGGGAACTTCATGACAATTTCAGCAACATTCATAATAAGTTGATAAATTTGATGATTTTTTAAAACAAATGCATTAATCAGTCATTTGTCGACAGAAAAATTCGTTTCTTTCTATGTCCACTTTTTTAATTAGGAACTTTATGATAACTTCGGCAAAATTCATAATTTTTTGATCAATTTTATATTTTTTTTAAAACAAATTTAATAAACAAATGCATCATTCGGCCATCTGTCGATGGAAAAATTTTTTTTTTCGATGTCCGTTTTTTTAATTGGGACGTTATTGATAATTGCAGCAACATTCATAATTAGTTGACAAATTTGATGGATGAAGAAGGTCATTCTATTCGATCCTGAAGCTGCATCCTTATTAAAAGAATGAATGTAATGAGAAACTTAAAGTGAAAGGACTGAGATTTAAAAAAATAACTTTTTGTCGACAAATACTCAAACAATGCATTTGTTTATTAAATTTTTTTCTGAACAAATATAAAATTTATCAACCACTTATGAATTTTGCTGAAATCATCATGTCGTTCCCAATTAAAAAGACTGACATCGAAAAAAACAAATTTTTCCGTCCACAGATGCCCGAATAATGCATTTGTTTGTTAAATTTCTTTAAAAAAATCATAAAATTTATCAACTTATCATGAATGTTGCTTTATTTATTATAAAGATCCTAATTAAAAAGTCTGAAATCGAACAAAAAAAGAATTTTTCCGTCGACAGATGCCCCAATAATGCATTTGTTTATTAAATTTGTTTTAAAAAATCATAAAATTGATCAAAAAATTATGAATTTTTCTGAAGTTCTCATGAAGCTCCTAATTAAAAAAGCTGACCTAGAAAAAAACGAATTTTTCTGTCAACAAATGCCCGAATAATGCATTTGTTTATTAAATTCGTATAAAAAATCATAAAATTTATAAACTGATTATGAATTTTACTGAAATTGTCATGAAGTTCCCAACTGAAAAGACTGGCATTGAAAAAACCGAACTTTTTCTGCCGACAAATGCCCGAATAATGCATTTGTTTATTAAATTTGTTCAAAAAAATCATAAGATTAATCAAAAAATTATGAATTATGCTAAAATTATCATGAAGTTCCTAATTTAAAAAATTGATATCGAAAAAAACTCATTTTTCTATCAAAAAATGCCTGATTACTGCATTTGTTCATTGAATTTATTTATAATATGAACAATTATAATCTTAAGAGAAATTTTTTCAAATATAATATTGTTTACATTCAAATTTCTTGGAATATAACTTTAAAAAAACGTATAATTATGGAAAATCGTAGAAAACATTTTTTCAACAAATAATTTGTTTATAAAATTTTTTTTGTTTATTTTATAATATTGGAACATCTTTAACTAATGTTACTCTATGAAACTTATACGATTTCAACCATTTTCCTGTTATCGACGAGCATCGAGAACGTCAAATAGAAAAAATGGCCATTTCTTTCGTCATATTTGTTTATTTATGAAAAAATTGAAAATCTAATTCAAAAATCACGCTCGACAACTCTCTCAAAAATCTTATCAGCTTTTTTTTCAATTTTTTTGTCAAAATCAGTCATTATTTGTGGGCTGTACGTTATTTTGAACCAAAGAAGTAATTTTTTTCCACTACAACTTTGTATTTAATTTTGTCTGTAATTCTGTATACAATTTTTGGATAATTTAATAACTTTTGCTACTGTATAGATATATCAGCACCTATTATACTGAAAAATGTCTTTAAAAATGCACATTTAATTTCGAAATCAAGATCAAAAAAAGGTGTGGAAGATTTTTAGGAAATTTTTTCAAATTAAATTTCAACTTAAAAATAATATAAATTTTCATATTCGATTGTTGAAAATTTTATTTTCAATTCTCAGTGCTTGAAAATGGAAATAAAATTAAAGACAATTTAAAATATAATTTCCCCGAGTTTCGAGCTCGAGGTAGATCGCCTTACAATAGGATGGGTCAGCTGAGCTGAGCCGAGGGCCAAACAACAATACTAATTGCATAGGACATTTTATTTGCTTAATAAATTGAAAAAAAATGATTTTTCACGACAACCTAAATAGATCAATTTTCATACAAGAAGAATTTTCTACCAAAAAAGATTGAATTTTCAACCACATAGTTCAATTTTCAAATAAAAAGGGAAATTTGCAAGTAACAAAAAAAACCGAATTTTCGAAAAATTGTTCAACTCTCATCTACGGAAATGAATCTTCAACTAAAAAAAAAAAAAAAATTTCCAACCTAAAATGAAAAAGTAGTGAAAATTCGTCTTCTTTGGTTGAAAATTTAGCTATTTTTTTAATTTCATTTTTCTTTTGCTTGAAAATTTATCTTTTTTAGTTAAAAATTCATCTTTTTTTGGTAGACAATTATTCTTCTTCTTTGAAAATTCATCTATTTTGGTTAAAAATTAATTTCTATGGTTCAAAATTTAAATATTTTGGTTGAAAATTTGTTCTTGCTTTTTGGCTGAAAATTATTATTTCAAACTGAAAAATTAAGTATGTATGAACTAACATTTTCAATTAAAAAATGTGTTTTTTTAGTTGAAAATTCATCTTTTTTTTGGTAGACAATTATTCTTCTTCTTTGAAAATTCATCTATTTTAGTTAAAAATTAATTTCTATCTTTCAAAATTGAACTATTTGGTTGAAAATTTGTTGTTGCTTCTTGGCTGAAAATGATTTCTTTAAACTGAAAAATTAAGTATATACTAACATTTTCAGTAAAAAATGTATTTGTTTTAGTTGAAAATTCATCTTTTTGGTAGAAAATTAATTTTGTTGTTGTTAATTCAACTATTTTGGTGAACACTAATTTTTTTGTTGAAAATTAATTAAATGAAAACTTAAATATTCGATTTTTGGTTGAAAATTTTGTTTAGTTGACAAATAAACCATATGGTTGAAAAGTCGTGTATTTTAATAAAAGATTCGTCTCTTTTCGTTGAAAATTAATCTTTTTGGTTAATAATTCGCTGTTTTCTTAAAAAATCATTCTTTGGCAGAAAATTTAACTATTTTTTTTAGAATTGGTTTTTCTTTTGCTTGAAAATTTATCTTTTTCACTTGGGAATTCATCTTTTTTCGTAGAAAACTAATGTTCTTGTTTGAAAATTGATCTATTTCGGTTCAAAACTCATTTCTTTGGTTAAAAGTTCAACTATTTTAATGAAAAATTTTTTTTTTGTTAAAGCTTAATTTTTTTAACTGAAAACATAAGATACTGAAATTTTTAGTTGAAAAATAATTTTTTGTTAGTTAAAAATTCGTCTTTTTGGTAGAAAATTATTCTTCTTTCATGAAAATTAATCTTTTTGGTTGAAAATTAATCTTTTTGGTTGAAAATTAATTTTGTTTTGGTTCAAAATTCAACGATTTTGTCGGAACTCCTTGTTTTGCTTCAAACTTATTATTTTTTTAACTGAAAATCAAACTATTTCATTTTTGGTTACAAATTTATCTTTTTTCGTTGAAAATTCAACTATATGCTTTAAAATCTATGTATTATGTGGAAAATTCGTCTTTTCTGCTAGAATAATATTCTCCTTGTTTGCAAATGGTTGAAAATGTACCGATTTTGTTGAAATTTTTTTTGTTGCGAATTAATGTTTTTAACTATACCAATATTGGTTGAAAATTTAACTATTTTGTTAAACATTCGCTTTTTTGGTTGCAAATAAAGTTTTTTTTTAGATGAAAATTCGTATTTTTGATAGAAAATTACTTGTTTGAAAATTCATTTTTTTTTGTTAAAAATTAATTTCTACGGTTCAAAACTGAACTATTTTGTTGAAAATTTGTTGTTGTTTTTTGGCTGAAAATTATTTCTTTAAACTGAAAAATTAAGTATATACTAACATTTTCAGTAAAAAAATGTATTTCTTTTAGTTGAAAATTCATCTTTTTGGTAGAAAATTTATTTTGTTGTTGTGAGTACAACTTTTTTGGTGAAAATTATTTTTTTTGTTGAAAATTAATTAAATGAGAATTTTAATATTCGGTTTTTGGTTGAAAATTTTTTTTTAATTGAGAAATAAACCATTTGGTTGAAAAATCATGTATTATAATAAAAAATTCGTCTCTTTTCGTTGTAAATTAATCTTTTTGTTTAATAATTCGCTGTTTTCTTAAAAAATCATTCTTTGGCAGAAAATTTAACTTGGTTTTTCTTTCGCTTAAAAATTGATCTTTTTCACTTGAGAATTCATCATTTTTGGTAGAAAACTAATGCTCTTGTTTGAAAATTGATCTTATTTCGGTTAAAAACTGATTACTTTGGTTAAAAGTTCAACTATTTGAATGCAATTTTTTTTTTGTTAAAACTTAATTTTTTTAACTGAAAACTTAAGATACTGAAATTTTTAGTTAAAAAATGATTTTTTATTAGTTGAAAATTTGTCTTTTTGGTAGAAAATTATTCTTCTTTCATGAAAATGTATCTTTTTGGTTTAAAATTAATTTTGTTTTGGTTGAAAATTCAACCATTTTGTCCAAACTCCTTGTTTTGCTTCAAAATTATTATTTTTTTTTTAACTGAAAATTAAACTATTCCATTTTTGGCAGAATATTATTCTCCTTGTCGGCAAGTGGTTGAAAATTTACAGATTTTGTTGAAAATTATTTTTTTTTGTTTGAAAATCAATTTTTTAACTATACCAATATTGGTTGAAAATTTAACTATTTTGTTAAACATTCGTTTTTTTTGGTTGCAAATAAATTTTAGAAAATTCATTTCTTTCGTTCCAAAATTAAAATATTTTGTTAAAAATTCAATTTCTTATCTGAAAATTTAACTTTCCTCTTGTTGATGAAAAATTCATATTTTTAGTTCAAAATTAATTTACTTCGTTGAAAAATTGAGCTATTTCTTTGAAAATTCAATTTTTTATCTTAAAATTTAACTTTTTCATTTTTGGTTGAAAATTAATTTTTTTTGGTTGCAAATTTATTTCCATACTTGGAAATTTAACAACTTTGTTGAAAAAACTCGTTTTTTTGTTACTTGAAAATTTTCCCTTTTTAGTTGAAAATTGAACTATGTGGTTGAAAATTTATCATTTTTTGTATAAAATGATTCTTGTATAAAAAAAATGGTTATCGCGAAAAATCCTTTTTATTTCCAAGTTTTTTTGGTTGAAAATTAATTTTGTTTTGGTGGAAAATTCAACCATTTTGTCGAAACTCCTTGTTTTGCTTTAAAACTATTTTTTTCAACTGAAAATTAAACTATTCCATTTTTGGCAGAATACTATTCTTCTTGTTTGCAAATGGTTGAAAATTCAACGATTTTTTTGAAAATTCTTTTTTTTTTTGCAAATTACTTTTTTGAACTATACCTGTATTGGTTGCAAATTTAACTATTTTGTTAAAAATTTGTTTTTTGGTTGCAAATAATTTTTTTTTATTTGAAAATTCGTAATTTTTTAAAAAATTCGTATTTTTGATAGAAAATTATTTCTTTGAAAATTCATCTTTTTGGTTAAAAATTCATTTCTTTCGTTCCAGAATTGAACAATTTTGTTGAAAATTCAATTTCTTATCTGAAAATTTAACTTTCCTCTTTTTGGTTAAAAATTTATCTGTTTAGTTCAAAATTAATTTATTTCGTTGAAAATTAAATTTTTTATCTGAAAATTTAACTTTTTCATTTTTGGTTAAAATTTTTTTTTTGTTTGCAAATTTATTTCTATACTTGAAAATTTAACAAATTTGTTGAAAAAACTAGTTTTTTTTGTTACTTGAAAATTTTCCCTTTTTAGTTGAAAATTGAACTATGTGGTTGAAAATTTATCATTTTTGGTATAAAATGATTCTTGTATAAAAAAAAACTAGTCATCGTGAAAAATCCTTTTTTTTCCAAGTTATTAAAAATATAAAGTTCTGTCCCATGCAATTAGTATTATTTTTTGGCCCTTGGCGTGCAGACATCTTGGATTTCCCCCACCCAACCTGAAATACCTAATTAAGGCCCCAGATTCTATAAGCACCTACAAAATTAATCCCCTGAGAATGCAGAGGCCCCGGGACTTGGCTTAAACAAAAGCCGTCAAAGGCCTCCCCACTTAACCATGTGACAAATTCAATAAGCGGTTATAGAATCCGGGGCCTCAATTCGAACTGAAGGAGGAGTAGGATATTGTGCGGTTGCAAAGGAGGGGGAAAAGAGAGGAGAACACGAGGAAGTGATGAAGCTTTGCGGAAATTGAAAAGAAAGATCGAGCAGCTTAACTCGAAGATTGATGTCGTTCTGATTGGAAAGGAGGCGAGAGAAATGAAAGAGGTAAGCTGCTAGACAGGAGAAGTGGAGAGTACGTGGAAGGACCAGCCGAAGAAGCTGTCGGCAGAAGAATAGGAGAAAGCGAGGGAAGAGAGGTAGTGGGGAAAATTGAGAAATCTCGGAAAGTAGACGGAGGGATGTTGCACCAGCTAAAGACATGGGAGAACAAAAGAGAACTCCTAAGCGCCACGGTAATGTGAAGAGACTCGGGGATCTGGATGGAGGATCTAGCATCAAAACCGAAAGGGAAAAGGAAATCCGAGAATGGCTGAGGAAGGGGAGGAGGATGTAAGTGGCTAGGGACGAAGTTTCCTTGAGATGCATGAAAACAAAGGTGGGGAGATGATATGCAGTGGAGGGAGACAGAAAGAGAAATGGTAGTAAGCGGAAAGGAGACTAAGAAGATCGAAGTATCAAGATAAGACTAAGAAGATCGACGGTAAAGCAGAGTAGGGAAGGGGATAAAGTGCAGAAGTGTGAAGTAGTTAGTAGAACAAGGGGAAAGTGTCAGTTGTCAGTGTGGGGTGAAGGTGCGATGGGGCACCCGGTGTGAGAGAAAGGTGTGGTGAGGGATACGGAGAAAGGACGAGAGAGAGGTAATTAGTGGTATTAGGACTGCCTAAAGAAGGTAAAAGAAGAAAATAATATTTAAAGAGCTTAGATATTATTTTCTTCTTTTACCATCTTGGATTAATTTAATTTACAATGTTGTGATAATTTAAGATCATAAAAGGTCAATAAAGACAATAAGTAAAGAAAATGTTGATTGGGTGGCGAATGGTGTAAGATAATTTAAGATAAGGTTTGGGTGAAGAGAATGGTAAAAGAAATTCGATTTTTGGTTTTCATGCAAGAAGTGGTTAATCATGAGAGGATAGTCGATCAAAAGATAGGAGTGAAAGGTAGAGGAACGGAATGTAAAGAAGTGAGAGAGTAGTGTAAGGTTTGGGGATAGGTCACCACGTGTGTGAGAAGGAAGAAAATAGAGACGATAAGGATGAATTTGGTTAATTGTTTTCAATAAAAGGAGTGCGTTTAATAGCTATAGCCTAGGGCTTCCGCTTCCGCTAAATTAAAATAATGATGTGTAGACTGACGTAGGCTAAGTTAGGCTTATAATTATTGATAAGATTATGTGAAACTGAATATGTAAATGATTTTGAAGACTCTCAAATCTGTTAGAGGGAGAGAGATAATAAACAATACAATACAATTTTAATTTTTAATATTATTTTTAATTTTTTATTTCAATTTTTCATTTTAATTTTTAATTGGAAATTTCTAATTTTCAATTTTAATATTTAATTTAAGTAGGAATTAGAAACAAAGAAAATAATTAATAAGTCAATGTGGGATTTTATATCTTTCGACACTGATCCATTTTGACGATGCTTATAATTGAAAATTCGCCAAATTCTTTAGTTTTGAATGTTTATATTTTAAAATCATAAAATTTTAAACAGCTTTTTGAAATAGATCTACCATCAAGATTTTCAATTGAAGATTCTTTTATTTTTAATTTGAATAATTTGAAATGATGTTATTTTGTATAATTTTTTCAAAACCCTCAATTTTGAAGATTTACATTTGAAAACTCTGCAATTTTACAAATGTATAAATGAAAATTCTTGAATTTTGATGTTCGAAAGCCAAGGTTTAAATTTTAAATCTTCCAAATTGAATAAATTCCGAAAATAAATCATCAAAATTACAGCTTCTTTAATTTTTAAACCTAAAATTTGCATCATTTTTAATCGTAAATTATCAAATTAAAAACTCTATTGTTCTAAAGATTGACAGTTCAAAGTTCTATGTATAATTGAAGAGAGTTACAATTGAAAACTCTTCAATTTTAAATATATATATAAATAAAAATTCTGAAATTTTAAAGATTTTGGAAATCAAAAGTTTTCAATTTTAAATCTTCCAAATTGAAGAAATTCCGATTGTAAATCATCGAAATTACAGAATTTTTCATTTTGAAACTTCAAATTTGCATAATTTTTAATTGTAAATTGTCAGCATTAAAAGCACTTCAATTTTTTAAATTTTTAAATTTCAAGTTTTACAGTTTTAAAGGGCTACAATTAAAATCTCTTCAATTTTAAATATATATAAATAAAAATTCTTAAATTTTCATGATTTTGTAAATCAAAAGTTAAGTTTTCAATAAAAAATCTTCCAAACTGAAGAAATTCAGATTGCAAATCACTCTTCAATTTTAGGGATTTAATAATAAAAATTCTTGAATTCTGATGATTTTGCAAATGAAAAGTCAAACTTTCAAATTCTAAATCTTCCAAATTGTAGAAATTTCGAATGTGAATCATCAAAATTACATAATTTTTTATCGTAAAACTGAAGATTTGCATAATTTTTAATTTTTAATTTTCAACATTAAAAACTCTTCAATTTTAGAGCTTCAAAATTTGAATTTTTACAATTTTAAAGAGTTACAATTGAAAAGTTTGAATTTATAGATCTGGAAATAAAAAATTTTATTTTTGAGGATTTTTGTAATAAAAAGTCAAGTTTTAAATTCTAGATCTACCGAATTGAAGAAGTTTAATATATAAATCATTAAAATAACATAAATTTTA
This sequence comes from Andricus curvator, assembly GCA_932195095.1. Lineage (NCBI taxonomy): Eukaryota > Metazoa > Arthropoda > Insecta > Hymenoptera > Cynipidae > Andricus > Andricus curvator. Next base: position 253,194 of record CAKNYM010052029.1, read on the forward strand.
TATTTTAAATTGTCAAAATTTAAAAATCTTCAATTTTAAGGTTTAAAATTTAGCAATTTTTAAGAGTCATAACTGAAAATTGTTGAATCTTGAAAATATGGAATTTTAAATCATGTAATTTTTAAGATTTTTATTTTAAAGATATGTAATTTGAAACATTTTGTTAATAGTTCAACTTGAATTATTTGCAATTTAAAATGCTTTAATTTTCACGATTTACAATTTAAAATTCTTCAAACTTGAAGATCTAGAATTCAAAAATGTTCAATTTAAAATGATGTATAAACAAAATTTCTTAAATATTGATGATTGTGAACATCAACAGTTCAGTCTTCAATTAGAAATCTTTCAAATTAATGAATTTTCGAAAGTAAATCATGAAAATCACAGTATTTTTAATTGTAAAACTCAAATCTTGCATAATTTTAATTGTAAAGTATAAAAATGAAAAACTCTTTTATTTTAAAAATTGACAGTTCTAAATTTTATAATTTTGAAGATTTGCAATTGAAAATTCTTTAATTTTAAAGAGTTGCAGCTGGAAATTCCTTCATTTCAAATATGTATAATATAATTGTAAAACTTAAAACTTGCAGAATTTTCTTTGCAAATTTAAAAAATTTTAAACTGTTCAATGTTGACGATTTACAATTTAAAGTGTTCCAATTTTGAAGAGTTACAATATTGAAAAGTATTCAATATTCAACATTTATGCATAAATGAAAATTCTGATGATTTTGGAAATCAAAAGTCAAGTTTACCATTTCAAATCTTCCAAATTGAAGAAATTTCAAACTTGACGCATCAAAATTACAAGATTTTTAGTTGTAAAACATAAAAACTTGCGTAATTTTTTATTTTGAGTGGCAAAAATTAAAAACTTCCAGTTTCACGATTTACAATTTGAAATTCTTTAACTTTGAGGATTTAGAATTGAAATCTGTTCAATTTTGAAGATTTACAATTCAAGGTTCTACAATTTTTAATATTTAAAATTTTTCAATTTTAACGATTTACTGTTTAAAATTCTTCAATTTTAAAGATGTATGAATAAAAATTTTTAAATTGTGATACTTTTGATGATTATGAAGATCAAAATTTTTATTTCTAAAACTTCCAAATTAATGAGATTTCAAAAGCGAATCATCAAAATTAGAGTATTTTAAATTATAAAACGAAAAACTTGCATAATTTTTTAATGTCAATTTTCAAAATTAAAAACTTTTCAATTTTAAAGATTTGCAATTCAACGTTCTGCAATTTTGAAGAGTTACAATTGAAATTTCTTAAATCTTGATAATATAGAATTGCAAATTATTCAATTTTTAAGTTTTATATTTCAAGGGTATGCAATTTGGAACTTTTTTTAATAATTCAATTTTGAATATTTAAAATTGAAATTTATTTAATTTTGTAGCTTTTAAATTGTAAATAACTACAAAACGGTTGAATTTTCTACCCAAAAGTATGATTTTCCAACAAAAAAGTTAATTTTTCACCAACAAGTCAAATTTTCATAAAAATAATTTAATTCTTATCCAAATAGATAAATTTGAACCAAAAAGATGAATTTTGAAAAAGAAAGTTAATTTTCAACCGAATAGTTCAATTTTCTACCAATTTTTGAATCCTCAATCAAACCAGATTAAATTAGAACCAAACAGTTGCATTTTAAACCAGAAAAGATCAATTATAATTAAGAGAGTTAAGCCCAAAAGGTGATTTTTTAAACCAAAAGCTTAATTTTTCATAAATGGAATAGTTAAATTTTCAACCATGGTGGTTAATATTTAAAAATTATGAATTTTTAACAAATTAGTTTAACTTTTAACCAAGTCGTTGAATTTTCAAAATAAAAGAGATGAATTTTGAACCAAATAGTTAAATTTTCAACAAAAAAAATTAATTTTTCAGCAAGAAAATTAATGTTCTAAGAAGAAACACGAGTTTTCAACAGACCATTTATTTTAAAGAAAATTGATGAATTCTAAAGCCAAAAGAACGCATTTTTTTACAAAACTGTTGAATTTCAACCCAAAAGTATATATAATTTAAATTTCCATAACAATAGTTTAATTTCTAATAAAAAAGTTAATTATCAGCCGAATAGTTTTATTTTCTACCAAACTGTTGTATCCTCAATCAAATCAGATCAATTTAGAACCAAACAGTTGCATTTTTAATAAAAAAGGATTAATTTTTAACCAAGAAGATTAATTTTTAACAAAATTTCTTTTTTTAATACATGAATCTTGAACTAGAAAATATCAATTTTTAATAAAAGAGTTTCACCTAGAAGATGAGTTTTTAACCCGGAAGATTAATTTCTGAAAAATAGAATAGTTAAATTTTCAACTAAGGTGGTGAATATTAAAAAAATATGCATTTTTAACAAACTAGTTCAACTTTCCACAAAATAGTTGAATTTTCAATAAAAAGGATAAATCTTGAACTAAATGGTTTAATTTTCTACTAAAAAGTTAAATTTTTATAACAATAGTATAATATTTGACAAAAAAGGTATTTATGAACCGAGTAGTTTGATTTTCCGCCAAATGGTTGAATCCTCAACCGAACCAGAATTATTTAGGCGCAAACAGTTGCATTTTTAATCTAAAAGGATTAATTTTCAACCAAGAAGATTCATTTTTTGAAAAAAAAATTTTTTTAGCAAAAATACATGAATCTTCAACTAGAAAATATCAATTTTTTATCTAACCCAAAAGTCTAACCCAAACGATGATTTTTCAACCCGGAAGAATAATTTTCCAAAAATTTTCAACTAAGGTGATCAATATTAAATGAATATAAATTTTTAACAAACTAGTTCAACTTTTAACCAAATAGTTGAATTTTCAACTAAAAAAGATGAATTTTGAAGCACATAGTTTTATTTTCTACCAAAAAGTTAAATTTTTATAACAATAGTCTAATTTTTAACAAAAGAGTTCATTATCAACCGAAAAGTTTGATTTTCTGCCAAATTATTGAATCATCAACCAAACCAGATTAATTTAGACCCAAACTGTTGCATTTTTAATAAAAAAGGATTAATTTTCAACCAAGAAGATTAATTGTCGACTAAAAAAGTGAATTTTTAACAAAGTAGTTCAACATTCAACCAAGCTGCTTTTTTAGCAAAATAGTTGCATTTTCAACAAAATAATAAAATTTTCAACCAAAAACTAGAAATTTCAACCAAACTCAACGTGGGAGCTTCAAAATGGACAAAGTGAATGAATGAAATTGAAGATTATTATAAATAATTACTCACCGAAGAAAGTAAATAGTTGTCAATATTCTGTACATTTTCTAAACAAATTTCCTCAATTGTGTCAAATGGTAGATGATTGAGGGAATTGCCCAAAAAATTCATTCTATTGCAATCTGTTAAATGAAAAGAAATGAGACTCTTCATTGTTTTGAATAAACTTGCAAAATCCTCTTCCCGGTAGAAATTATGACACAAGCTTAAAGAAAATTTCGTGATTTTTCCACTGTTAGATAATAACCACTCTATAATTTCTCGCCAGTTATTGTCATCGCAATGACAGTCAAATTTCAGATTTTTCCAGTGAGACAATTCGTATTGAGCTTCATTGATAGACGATGATGATATTTCAACATGTGGCAAAATGTCAAACAAATGCAATTCTTGAATATTGCGCGTCATCCTGCATATTTTTCGAAATGCCTCCAGGCTTAAACTTACACTCGTTAAATGTTTTCCACACATGTATACTACTTTGTTAAAAACATTGCTGTTTATTGTGTGAAACGGATTTTGGGGATATCTTGATAAACCCCAGGTTTCAAAACTAGAGTCTAGTCTTGTGAAATTCATCCATGAATTCTGACTGAGGATTTGCCACCTTCTGGACACTGTAAAATAAAAAAAATTGTAATTTGGAAAATAAATTAAATTTAATGAGAATTTTACGGAAGGTGAAGATTCACAATTGACCCGCCGGATGCAATAACCAGCCCGACGCTCGAAAACGCGTAAAAGTATTGTCCGACCGTCTCAAAGAATGACAATTTTCAAAATCGAAAACTCAATTTTTTTTTCAACGTAGAATTCTAAATAATAAGGAAGTGAAACTTTTTCCTCTTAGAGTATTCAAAATACTCTAGCGATGCCTAGACAATCATGAAAAAGTTAACAATCTCTTATTGTTTAATAATCTTTAATTGTAAAATGAGGTCAATCGATAATTGTGTTTTCTTGGTTTCGCAGGTAAAAAGTATCTAGGTAACTTCGACTTTCAATCAACTTCCAGTGAGTGATTTGTTCAGCAATGTTAAATGAAGTTTTTTGGAAAATCTCATATCGAATCGTTGAAAATTTACTGAGATATTCAGCTTTGGAAAAAGAACTCGACGTCTGCCCGCGCAGACTGAACTTCGAGAACGCTGCCTGACAGAGCAGTCCTCGCGACGCATTAGCTAAACAGCGCGGGCAGACGTGGAGTACTTTTTCCACCTCTGAATATCTCAGTACATTTTCAACGATTCCATATGAGATTTTCCGGAAAATTTCATTCAACATTGCTGAACAAATCACTCACTGGAAGTTGTTTGAAAGTCGAAGTTACCTAGGTACTTTTTACCGGCGAAACCAAGAAAACACAATTATCGATTAACCTGACTTTACAATTAAATATTATTAAACAATAAGCGATTGTTAACTTTTTCATGACTTTCGCACCATCGCTAGATTATTTTGAATACGTCCTACAAATATGAACTCATTTCAATGATACTTGGCCGAGTTAGAACGATTTAGGTTTTAAAACTTAATTAAATCAGGGAGAAACTTTTTTTCAATATTTCGTTTTTATTATTAAAAATAAACTTTTGGCAAAACAAATTCTAAGAGGAAGAAGTTTCATTTCCTCATTCTCTAGAATTCTACATTTTCAAAAAATTGATTTTTCGATTTTGAAAATTTTCTTTGAGAAGATCGGACAATACTTTTATGCGTTTTCGAGCGTCGGGCTGGTTATTGCACCCGGCGGCTCAATTAGGGAGCGTTCACATATTACGTAACATTAAAAAGAGCGGAAGGGGTTCTTGTTTCGTTACGGTCTTCTTATGTGGCGGGGGGGGGGGGGGGGTTTTTTTGACTCGAGTACGTAACATTTTTAATTGTCTAAAAAAGCGATGTTACTAAATATCTCGAAAATATCGAACACATTGTTGTCGAAAACCTGATTGGTTACGACACTGCGTGAATATAAGTTCTAGTGACTGCTTTCAGGTTGTTTATCTATTCATAAATATTTAGGAATTTTCTGCACCATCAATTTTCTATATCGAAATTTCCAAATAAATAATTTTACTTCATCATACAATTTATTTCTAATTGTTTCTAATCATTATTGTCTGGGAAATAATTCTGTTCTTAAAATTTTGCTACCACACTATAATTTGTAAACTTTTTTTACATTTTCAAAGAGATAGGAAAAATTAAATTATGGGGAAATTTTTTTTGAAGAATTCAAAAACAAATTTAGAAGCTTTTTAATAATTTTGGAAGATTTTGAGATTAAATTTTTTGAAAGATTCGTTGGAAAATTATAATGGCTTGGGTTTAATTTTAAAGAAATAATTTTAGGTTTTGAAGATTTTAAAATGTGTGGAAAAATAATATAGAAGACTTCAAGATAATTCTTTTAATTTTTCAGGATTTAAAAAATTTTTTAGGTAAACTCAATTTTGCAGGGTGTCGAGAGAATGAAAAAGATTATTCTTAAGATTCATGGGAAAATTTCAAATGATTTTTTTCTTAATGAATTCTAAGAGCAAATTGAAAAAGATTACGAAACATTTCAAATTATTTCCTAAAATTTTGAAAAATAGTGTGAAAGATTTTAAAGCAAAATGTTGCCATAATACATAATTTTAGAACAAATTTAAGTAAGTTCAAGAGATACTTTGAAGTTACGAAACAATTCAAAAATAATGAAAACTTATAAGATATTTTTGGAATTTTGTAAGATTTCAAGAAAATGAAAAAAATTCTTCAGGTTCCTAGGAAAATTTTGTATGATTTTTCACTTTGAAAAATGAACTTTAAGAGAAAATTGAAAAAGATGTCAGAACATTTCAAAAGATATTCTTAAATTTTTAAAAAGAGTAGAAGATTTGTATATCAAAATGTTTCAGTTTGGTAAGGGTGAAAAATTAAAAAAAAATCGAGTAAATGCAAGAAATATTTAGAAGATTTGAAGAGATTGAAAAAGAATTTTAAACTGTAAAAGATTTTTAAAAATGCAGATTTTTTTTAACAGTTTTCTAACCAAAACTTTAGAAGCTTTAAAAGAATTTTCAAAGTTTTCAAGTCAATAAACAAATTTTCCTAAAATTCCTATGAAAATTTGGAAGATTTTGAGGCAATTTTTTTTACATTTTGAATGATTTTTCAATATTTTAAGAAAAATTCGATTCAGCTGAAAATATTTTATAAAGAGTTTAAGAGGATTTGAATAGATTTGAAATATTACAAAAAAATGCAAGCATTTCCGAAAATTTATGAAGTATTCTTTACTTCTTCCACCCTTCTAAAAGTCCTAAATATCTTTTAAAAGGCTAGAATTTTTCCTAATATTTTGTAAAATCCTGTGAAATAAAAAATAAAATTTTAATCTTCTAAATTCTTTTTCGACACATCAGAAATATTCAAAAATCTTTTCTAATGTTTTTTAAATTCTTAGGAAAATTGGGAAGATTTTAAGGTGAATTTTTTTTACATTTTGAATGATTTTTCAAAATTTCAAGAAAAATTCGAGTCAGCTAAAAATATTATTAGGAATTTAGGAGGTTTTAAACAGATTTAAAATACTTAAAAACTTGGAAGCATTTTCGAAAATTTATCAAATATTTTTTATTTCTTCCAAACTTCTAAAAGTCCTAAATATCTTTTAAAAAGGCACGAATTTTTCCTTATATTTTGTAAAATCCTGTCAAATAAAAAATAAAATTTCAATCCTCTAGATTCTTTCTTGACACATCAGAAATATTCAAAATTCTTTTCTAATTTTCTTAAGATTTCTAGGAAAATTTGAAAGATTTTAAGGCAATTTCTTTACATTTGGAATAATTTTTTTAAATTTTAAGAAAAATTCGAGTCAGCTGAAAATATTTTAAAGAATTGAGGAGGTTTTGAATAGATCAAAAATATTTTAAAATTTGAAAGCATTTCCGAAAATTTATCAAATATTTGTTATTTCTTCCAAAATTCTAAAAGTCCTAAATATCTTTTAAAAAGGCTAGAATTTTTCCTAATATTTTGTAAAATCTTGTGAAATAAAAAATAAAATTTTAATCTTCTAAATTCTTTTTTGATACATCAGAAATATTCGAAAATCTTTTCTAATGTTTTTTAAATTCCTAGGGAAATTTGGAAGATTTTAAGGTAAATTTTTTTTACATTTTGAATGATTTTTCAAAATTTTAAGAAAAATTCGAGTCAGCTGAAAATATTTTAAAGAATTTAGGATGTTTTGAATAGATTTAAAATATTTTAAAACTTGCAAGCATTTCCGAAAGTTTATCAAGTATTTTTTATTTCTTCTACACTTCTAAAGGTCCTAAATATCTTTTAAAAAGGCTCGAATCTTTCCTAATATTTTGTAAAATCCTCTAAAATAACACATTTTTTTAAACTTCTAGATTCTGTTTTGACACATCTGAAATATTCAAAAAATCTTTTCTAATTCTATCAAGAATATTATAAAATCTGTATTGATATAAGTTTAAAAACAAACTGATAAGACTTCTCTTCCTGTAAGTAATTTCAATACTTGTGTGACTAAAAAAAATATTTAAAGAGCATTCAGTGTTACATCAAAATATTGTTTTATTTATTTCTATACAGCACTTCATCTTAAAAAAACCTTTTTTTATTTAGAAAACGTCTATTATGTTTTTAAAAATCATACAAAAAATGTTACGTAACTCTTCTATTTTAAAGATTGACATTTCAAAGTTCTACAATTTTGAAGATTTACAATTGAAAATTCTTCAATTTTGGCGATTGTGAAAATTGATAGTAAAATTTTCGGATTAAAAAGTTCATTTTTATCAAAGAAAGAACGAATTTTCAACAAAAATGTTAAATTTTAAACAAGAGAAGTAAATTATGGAAAAATATGAATTTTTAACAAACTAGTTCAATTTTCAGTTGAATTTTCAACTCAAAAAGATGAATTTTTAACCAAATAGTTAAATTTTCAAAAAAATTGGTGAATTTTGAAGCCAAAACGACAAATTATCTACAAAACGATCACATTTTCAAACTAAAGAAAGGAGTTTCTACAAAAAAAGTTAGTTTTCTACCAAAAAGTTCAATTTATATTAAAATAGTTTGGTTGTTAACGAAATAGTTCAATTTAAACCAAAAATACGAATTTTGAACAAAAAAGTTAATTTTAAATAGAATAGTTGAATTTTCTACTAAATTTTTTAATCCTTAACCAAACCAGATTAATTTAGAACCAAACAGTTGCATTTTCAACCAAAAAGAATGAATTTTCAACCAAAAAGGAAGAATTTTCGACAAATTTCTTTTTCACGAAATACATGAATCTTCAACAAGAAAATATCAATTTTTAATAAAAGATTACAACCCAGAAGATGATTTTTTAACCCGGAAGAATTCTCTACAAAACGGTTGAATTTTCAACCAAAAATATGATTTTTTAACCTCAAAGTTAATTTTCTGTCAAAAACTTAAATTTCCTTTAAAATAGTTTATTTTTCAACCAAAATTTAAATACAAAATATGAATTTTTAACAAGAAAGTTAATTCTCAACCGAATAGTTTAATTTTCTATCAAATTCTTGAATCCTCAACCAAACCGTATTAATTTCGAACCAAACAGTTGCATTTTTAACAAAAAAATTGATTTTCTACCAAAAAAGACTAATTTTTATCAAAATGCATTAATTTTTAACCAAATAGTTACAATTTTAACAAAAAATGGTGAATTTGTAATGAAATACATGAATTTCCAACTAGAGAATAAATTTTCAATCCAAAATGTAATAGGTAAATTTCTCATTAAAAAAATTATTTTTCAACCAAAAAAACGAATTTCAAACATAATAATTACATTTTCTAGCAAATCAATGAATTTGTAACTAAAATTATGACTCTTTAACTGAAAAAAAAATAATTTTTAACAAATTTATTCAACTTTCAAACAAATAGTTGTATTTTCAACCAAATAGTTGAATTTTCAATTCAAAAAATTTTCTAATGAAAAATGGAATAGTTAAATTTTCTGTAAACAAAATTAATTTTCAAACAAGAAAACGAATTTCGCAGAAAGTAATGAAATTTTCAACCAGGTTAATGCATTTTTAACTAAAATTATGAATCTTCAACTGAACAAAGATTTTAACGAAGTTCTTCGACTTTCGAACAAATAGTTGAATTTTCAACCAAATTGTTGAATTTTCGAGCCGAAAATATAAATTTCCTACACAATAGTTACAAATCAATGAATTTGTAACCAAGAAGATTAATTTTTTGCAAAAACAGGTTTCAAAACTAGAATCTAGTCTTGTGAAATTCGTCCATAAATTTTGACTGAGGATTTGCCTCCTTTTGGAAACTGCGATATAAAAAAAAATTGTAATTTGGAAAATATCTCGGAAAATATATCAAATTTAATGAGAATTTTATTAACCACACTTAAATAAAAGGAATTACACTGAATTCAATCAAATACAAGTGAATTGAAATGAATTCTGTAAGGTTGAAGGGAATCTATTCATTTGAAGAGAATTTAACGGAATTCAAAAAAATTCAATTCAATGGAATAATTTTAAAGATAACGACACCAAATTCAAGAGAATGGGATTCAAAAGAATTCATTGGATTTCAAGTAGATTGAACGGAAATCAAGTAAAATTAACGGAAATCAATATCTTTTTGCAAAATTCCATAACAATTAACAGAATTCAAGAAAATTGAACTAACATTAAAATAATTTTGAAATTCCAACGTAATTATGAACGGAATTCAGAGGAGTATTTGCCAGAATTGAAAAAATTCAACGAAATTCAGGTGTATTTACACTAAATTCTAAAGATGTTCAATTTATTAAATTTAGAGTAAAGTCAATTAATTTTGATGAAAAGCGATGCAGTTTAGAAGAAGTTATATAGAATCGAGGAGAATTTTGATTAATTGAAGAATAATTTACTAAATACGCGAGAATTCAATCAAATTCAAAAGAATCTAATAGAATCTAAGATGGTTTGACGGTATTCTGAATTCAATCGAATTAAATAAGAATTGGCTTGAATTAAACGGAATAGAAGAAAATTTAAAGGAATTCAAGAGATTTAAGCAAAAATTACAAGAAATCAACCAAGTGTAACAACAGATTTATGTAAATTATATTGCAGAATTATAGTGAATTTAATTCCATTTAAATAAACTCAACTAAACTGACGGTGAATTAAAAAAAAATTAAAAGAAACTTTAATGGAATTAAAGAACATTCAACGAAATTCAACAGAATTTAATTGAGTACAAAATAATTCAATTGAATTCATCTAAATATCTACAACTGGATTACAAGTCACTTGAAAATCAATTAGCGGAATTGAAGAAAATTTATTGGAATTTGATAGGATTAATTAGAACTTTCAAGAATTTAAGTTAACTCAACCTAATTTAAATAAATAAATAAAAGAATTAGATGAAATTAGAGATAATTAATTGGAATTAAATATAATTTAAGAGAATCAAGCGGAATTTAAAATTATTCAATGGAATTCGATAAAAAATGAATTGAAATCAATATAATTTGGAAATCTCAACGTAATTATGCGATTTAAAAGGAATTGAAGAAAATGGTACGGAATTCAGAAGAGTATTTGCCAGAATTGAAAATAATTCAACGAAATTCAAATGTATTTGCACTGAATTCCAGAGAATTTCAATTAATTTAATTAAATTTGGTAAATTGATGCAATTTAGAAGAAGTAATATGCAATTAAGAAGAATTTAATTTAATTAAAGAAAATTGGACGGAATTCATCAGAACTTAACGGAATTCACGAGAATTTAACAAAATCGAAGAGAATTTAATAGAATCCAACATAATTTAACGGTATTCAATTGAAGTGATTAAAATTAAATATGAATTAGGTTGAGTTGAACGGAATAGAAGAAAATTAAACGAGATTCAAAAGGATTAAACGAAAATTAAGAGAATTCAACCAAATTTAAGTGTATTACAGAGAGTTAAAGAAAAATTAAACTTTAGCGGAATCGAAGAACATTTAAAGAAATTTAACTGAATTTAATTGAATGCAAGATGATTCAACGGAATTTAACTAAATATCTACAATTAATATTATGTTAAAAGTTTTTCAAAAACCATTAGCAAATTTGAAGAAAATTGATCAGAACTTAAGAGGTTTAATCAGAATTTTCAAGAATTTAAATTAATTCAAGTAATTCAACTAAATGTAAATTATATTATTGAGAAGAGAATTTAACAAAGTTTATGAGAATTAAAAAGAATTCGAGAGAATTATTCGGAGTCACATAAATCAACGGATTAAATGAAAATAGAGCACATTTAATGGAATTGAATAGAATTCAATATTACTTAAGACAATATTGGGTGAAATTTAAGAGTATTAACCGCATTCGAGGAAGTTAAGAAAATTGAATAATATTTACCGGAATTCAAGAAAATTCAATGAAATTAAAAATAAATTAACGGAATTCAATAAAATTAATAGAGTGCAAATTAATTGAAGGAAATTAAAAATTTCAATTACAATTAAGAGGAAAAAGAATTCATCGAAATTGCCGATAATTAAACTGAATTTAAGATAATTAAGTAGAATTTTGAAAAATTGAATAGAATTCGAGATGATTCAATGGAATTAAAAAAAAGAGAGCAAAATTCAACAAAGGTGTAAACAAGTCAAGGGTAAAAATAGTAAATTCGCCTTAATTCTGAACAAGTTGCGCAGAATTTTTAAATTATTAAAATTTAATATTGTTATTATAAATCAATTTTCAAAAAGCCCCAGAATTCGTATGAGTGCAAGTGTATTGGAATGAATTTAACTTTTAATTAAATTTACGGAATTCAGCTGAATGCAACTTCATTTCTTCGCGTTAAGTTGCTTCAAAAACAAAGTTTCCAATATTGTCATTTTTTGAAGATTAACATTTTTCAAAATCGTGAGCAAATTAGAAAAAAAATATTTTCTATTCCATTGTCAAAATACGATTTAAAAATTCTATTTACAATCAGGTAAAATAATAATAAAAAAATATTCTTGAAAACTTACCCCTTTCGATTCTAATCTTGTCTGCAATTGGCAAGTAATGAAAAATATGCATAAGACAGTCGTCATTCAGGTTCTCAATTTCACAATCTTTTGTCACTGTTTCTTCACCTAGTTTTGTCGTTTTTTCTTTTTTTACAGGATTAAATTCATTTTCTCCTACCATTTTTCACCCTTTTTAAAAAATAAAATATGAATTCTAAATTCAAATTTGAGCGACTACTTTTTCATTTTTCGACCCGAAGTGAGTACTTGAGCATTACAACTGATACTGCGGCTGTCCGAAGATTTCGAGTTTCTACTTTTCTACTATTTCTACCTGAAATTTGTACCCCACGCTGCGTGGAAAAGAGAAAATAATCCTTTTCCTTCGAAGGTCACGAAATTTGGTAGCTTAGCTCAGCTTAGACTTAGACTTTAGAGAACAGCTGAATTTTAAGATATAAGAAGATTTTATCATCACCTTTTATCAAAACAGATGATTTTCCCAAATTTTATTTATTTTCCCCAAAAGTTTTCGCCCTTGATTTATTTATGAAATTTCTTTAATTTTGTTTCGATTATAGGAATAACTTTTTGAAAATAGAAATTTCATTCGCTTTCTATAAGATTTATTTTGTTTTGCACTGTGGTGTACTCGAGGTCTGGCGGGCCTGGCGCCAGGGCACTTTTTTGGAAGGCCTGGCGGCGCCAAGCCACTTTCTTGTTACACACAATTTTTTTTCAGTTATGGGCCATTCAAAAACTACGTCACCAATTTTGGGTTTTTTACCCCCTCCCCCCCCTCCACCGGAAGTAACGTAGTACTTGGCTAAAAACGGATTTTATGTTTATAAATTCTTTTGAATAAAATTATTGTAGATAAAATATTTAATTCAATACGAAACATTTTAAATTCCTAGTATTTCAGGCCAAAATATATTGCATTTTCAAGAAATTATTTGAATTTTCAACCAAAAAAGATTTTCTGCCCAAAAAGACGTATTTTCAACACAAGAAGACGAATTTTCAAACAAACACAAATTTCAACCAAAAAGTTGTATTAACAGCCAAGTAGATGAATTTTCTAGTGAAAAAGACGAGTTTTACAAAAAATAGTTAAAGATTTAACCAAATAGTAAAATTTTCAAGCCAACAAGACGAATTTTTTCGAAGACAGTTGAATTTTAAACAAAATAGATACTTGGCAACAAAGAAAGATAAATGTTCAACCAAGAATGATGACTTTTCTTCTATAAAAGATAAATTTTCAATCCAAAAGATGAATTTTTAACAACTTAGTTAAATTTTGGAACAAAAATGATGTTTTTTACAAAATAGTTCAAATTTCCAAAAATAATTAGATTTTTAACAAAATAGTTGAATTTCTAACAAAATAGTTAAATTTTCAGCATACAAAGATCCATTTTCAATCAAATGGTAGATTTTTCAAACAAAAAAGACTAAAGTTCAGTCAAATATTTGAATTCTCAAGACAAAAAGACTAATTTTTTAAAAGACAGTTGAATTTTTATCAAAAAAGTTCATTTTCAACTTTTACAAAACAGTGGACTTTTAAAACAGAAAAGATGAATTTTTAACAAAAAATGTAATTTTCAAGAAAGATGAATTTTTCACAAGATAGTCGAATTCTGAACCAAAAAGTAAAACTTTAAATAAACAAGAATAATTTTCTACCCGAAAAGACGACTTTTTAACAAAATATATGAATTTTCTACAAAATAGATAAATTTTCAACAGAAAAGTTGAATTTTCAGCGAAGAAGACTAGTTTTTTACCCAAAAAGACGGCTTATCAACAAAATACAAGAAATTTCTAACAAATAGTTGAATTTTTAATTTACACAATAAGTGGGATAAAGTTTCAACCAGAAATGGAATAGTTAAATTTTCAGATAAAAACTCTGATAAAAAAATAACTTTGAACAAAAAAAAAAACGAATTTACAACAAAATTGTTAATTTTGCAATAAAAATATGAATTTTCGACAAAGAAGATTAATCGTCTATCAAAAAAGACGAATTTCCAACTTATTTAATATACAACATAAAGGTTTAACCAAACATAAAATAGTTCAATTTTCAGATAAAAAAAATGTAACAAAAAAAAAATTGATTTTCAAGAAAGTTGTTAAATTTCAAACCGAAAAGATGGATTATTATTATTGACCTAGAAGATTAATGTTCTACAAAAAAAAGGCGAATACTGAACGAAACACATGAATTTTGAACAAAATTATTTAATTTTTATGCCAAAAAGATTAATTACTTACAAAAAAGTTGAATTTTCAAGCTAAAAATCTGCGTTTTCAACCAAAAAGTTCAATTTTCAACCAAATAGTTTATTTTTCTGCCAAATTGTTGAATTTTCAAGACAAAAAAATAAATTTTCTACAAAACAAGATTTTGTAACATAAATATTGATTTAACAGATAATAGTTTGAATTTTCAACTATAATTATGAATCCTTAATTTGAAAAATTATTTTTTTACGAAGTAGTTCCACTTTAATTCAAATAATCGACTTTTCAACCAAAAAAGGTGAATTCTCAACGAAGCGCGTAGCAGTTGATATTTAAACCAAGCAGTTGCGTTTTTAATCAAAAAGACGAAATCTTCAACAAAATATATGAATTTTTAACCAAAAAGTTGAACTTTCAACTAAAAAACATACATTTTCAACCGGAAATGAAATAGTTTAATTGTCAGTTTGAAAAATTTATTTTCAACCAAACATGAAAAGAATTTTCATCAAAATAGTTAAATTTTCAACCAAAGAGATGACAAAATTAATTTTCAACTAAGTATTTGAATTTTTTCATAAAAAAAGACGACTTTTCAACAATATAGTTGCATTTAAAAAAAACAATTGTTTCTTTGGACAAAAATCAACTAGCTGTGAATTTGATTTCGAGTGTTTCCACTTTGTTTGTGTTACAAAATATACAAAATTAAAAGATTATACCACATATTTTTTAAAAACAAAGACGAATCAGACAAATCTAATTTTGCATTTGAAATGATAATTTTTCGAGCTGGAAAAGGGAAGGCAGAAGTTCTGTCGCACCCTATCCCTTTCCCAGTTTTATGATTTTTTTACAAAAATTGTCAGAATTATTCTATTTGAAATTTTATGATCAATAAATCTTTTCTATTCATGCGTCAACTTTGAATTATGTCGATGAAAAAAGGTTTTCTGTCAGAAACAGATGATTAAAATATTATAAATGAGCATAACTTCCTTAATCTTCAATAAAGTTTATTAATATTATTATAGGTCAATCGATTTGTCTCGAACCAAGGAATCTTTTATATTCTTGCATCAACTTTGAATTA
>CAKNYM010052029.1:268864-279436 GCA_932195095.1 Andricus curvator
ATTATGCATTACCATAGCTTCCTTACTCTTCAATAAAATTTATCAATGTTATAGGTCAATTGATTCGTCTTGAATCAACACAACTTTTCTAATCTCGCATCAACTTTAAATTCTGAGAATGAGCAAATTTTTAGTATAAAAATCGATTTTAAAAATAGAAAAAATACCATAACTTCCCTACTCTTTGATCAAATGTATTAATATTGTAGGTCAGTCAATTCGTCTCGAATCAACACATCTTTTCTGTTCTTGCATCAGCTTTGAAATATGTTCATGAAAAAAGTTTTAGTATATAAAAAAACGATTTTCAAAATATATAAATTACCATAACTTCCCTACTCTTTAACAAAATGTATTGGTATTGTAGGTCAATTGGTTCGTCTAGAACCAAGGAATCTTTTATATTCTTGCATCAACTTTGAATTATGTTAGAGAACAAATTTTTACTATAAAAAACCGCATTATCAAATATTATGCATTACCATAATAGCTTCCTTACTCTTCAATAAAATATATTAATATTATAGGTCAATCGATTCGTCTCGAATCAACACATCTTTTCTGTTCTTGCATCAGCTTTGAAATATGTTCATGAAAAAAGTTTTACTATAAAAAACCGATTTTCAAAATATATAAATTACCATAACTTCCCTACTCTTTGATATAATGTATTGATATTGTAGGTCAATCAATTCGTCTCGAACCAAGGAATCTTTTATATTCTTGCATCAAATTTGAATTATGCGATTGAAAAAAGTTTTACTATAAAAACCGATTTTTGAAATATTATTAAGTGCTAAAAAAAAATTCAACGAATATTTTTAGAAATCCTTCGGTCAGTTTTAAGATATTAGTAGAAAAAATAAGCCCTCCAAATTTCATTAATTTATCTGCAACCGTTTTCAAGTTATCGTGTTTACAAAAAAGTGTCACACACACACATCCGGACAATTGCTTAGAACATTGTATCAGACATTTTTAAATTGAGGAAGGTTCAATGAAATGAATTGAAAATTTTTGGGAAATGTTACCATTACAAAGCTTCCTCTATGAGGAAGCAAAAAGCAATTATTTTTTATAATTTGAACCAAAAATATGCATCCCAGCGTAAACCGGTTCTAAGAAAATTGGTAAATGTAATTTAGGCGAAAAATTTTATTAAATAGAATGTTATTGTAGCGTGTATCGTTTTTCCAAAAAGTTAATTTTTTATTGTAAATGTATTTTTATAACAAAAGTTTTCAACAAATTCGTAGATCTTTTTTGGTTGAACAACTTTTGTCTATTCATCTTTTTTCGTACCTTGCGTCGTTTTTCCACAATTTTTTTTATTTTTAATGTTATTTTTCACGATTGAAATAAAAATTACGCATCTTATCAAAAAATGATTAATAAAAAATGTGTATCTCTTTTCTGAGTGAACAACTTTTGTACTATTTATTCTTTTCGTGGTTTGTGTTATTTTCCCAAAAATTTAATTTATTTAATTCTTAAATCTGTTTTTTACAAATGAAACAAAAACTACGCGTACCATCAAAAAGTGATTAATTACAAATTTGTAGATCTTTTTTAAGTGAAAAATTTTTGTCGATTTATCTTTTTTTTTATCTTGTATATTTTGACCGCAAAATGGAATTTTTGATTTCTCATTATTTTTTTGTGTGATAAAAATTTGAATGTTCAATTTTTCTAGAAAATTAAAAAAGTCTTATTGAAATATTGTAGGGTGTTTGAAAAGAAACATTTTTCATTTCTACACTTTTTTTCATATCGTGCGTTGTTTGGCTTAAAATGTTCGTTTTCGATTGTTTTTTGGAATTTTGTAAATGCTATAACTCTAGTAATTTTTGTTTGATCAAAAAAAGTCATGGAGAAAAATTGTTTGTCCTTTTGAGTACTACAAGGATCCGTACATAGAATTTTTAATTCGGAAAAAAGTGGTCTCAAAAATTTTTAAAAAGCCCTCACTTTTTGAATTTTTATCCAAAATGGCTGGCTAACGAACATTACCTTCATTTCAGCATACTTGAAGAGTATATCGAAGCCCAATATAATCTGTCAATTCTTTCGAAAGTTATCGTGCAACAAAATAAAAATCTACATACATACACACCGATCCACACACATCCATGCATACAGACAGATGCTTTCACGAAAACCTGTTTTTTGGGTTCAGAATGTCTCAAAACGGGGACATTTGACAAAAATCGAGGGGGTCCAATTTTACACAAATCTAATACCTTCTGTGATGAGAATATAAAAAGTGAGGAATTTCGGGCACATTTAAGAAGAGTCAAGTTTAGAGCATCATTTCTTATACAAGAGGCAATGGGAAAAATTTGAAAAATTTCCTGGATATGAGAAAAACATTTGTAAACCAATTGCAGTTGACAATTTTTATAAATAATAAAAATTGTTGCTCAAAATAACAAATAGGTATAACTATACTATCTTCAGTTCTGATGAAGATATTAAAGCGATTCAAACTCCAAACTGTACCGTATAGGCTCTGTAATTATTTACAATCTCCCGGAAGGATGTGATTGTTTTATTTTTGGTGGAAATCGCGATATTTGCGAAAATTTTTTTGGTTGGAAAGTAAGTGTTAGAAACCAGCGGGGGTGCATTTTTTTCTGTCGGTCAGAGGAGGCGTCAATTTCTGGGTAGGAGTTCAGAAGCACGGGTCAAAGAAAGGCACCAGCGGTAGGCAGCAAGAAAAAAGGCACCCCCGCTGCTTTCTGATACTTGCTTTTCAACAACAAAAAATGTCTAAAAATATCGCGATTTCCACCAAAAATAAAACAATCACATCCTTACAGGAGATTGTAAATAATTACAGAGCCTATCCATTACAGTTTGGAGTTTGAATCGCTTTAATATCTTCATTACAACTGCAGATAGCATAGTTGTACATTTTTGTAATTTTTAACAACAATTTTCATTATTTTTCAAATTTGTTAACTGAAATTTGTTCACAAATGTTTTCCTCATATTCATGAGTTTTTTCAAATTTTTCCCATTGCCTCTTGTATAAGAAATAATGCTCAAACTTGACACTTCTTAAATGTGCCCGAAATTCCTTACTTTTCTTTTTACATTTTTCATCCTGGAAAGCAGAAAATTTTTTTTACATTAACGTCTTCAAACTCATTTACGTGGAACACATTCAGCTTTCAAATGACTATTAACTTATTACTCTAGCATTTTTTTTGGCTGAGTTATTAAGCTTCAAAGGCAGATGCCAGTAAATTTTGCGCCCATAGTAGATCACCCGTCGATAATGAATACACACGGCATGCGTGCATGCGGCAATTGTTCATTAATTGATTAATTATTACTGTTTATTTATATAATAATTAATAGAATGATCATCAACTACGCAGTTAATTAGTAAATTATTTCATTAAGCAATGAATTATTTGATATTAATAATTAATTTGTCTTAAATCATTTTTTCCTGGAAAAAGATCTACTTTCGCTACGCTGGGAATCGAACCACAGAACTACTGATTTCCAGTCAGGTGCTTTCCCATTAAGCTACTAGAGAGATCGAGAGAAGAAACTTTTTTCAGAAATACACGCATTATTTTGCTAGATGGTACAAATCAAATTTTTCAAGGAATCTGTATTATCATTAGAAAATAACAGAAAATATTTAACGTCTTTTCAGACTAGATGGAGCTATGGAGCTATATTTCTTTCATAGCTTCATCTAGTCTGAAAAGACGTTAAATATTTTCTGTCATTCTCTAATGATAATATAGATTCCTTAATTAATTTGTCAGTCACCAATTAATTAATTTATTAGTTTATCGGATGTGTGATTATCTGATTTCCTTGCATTTGCTTTTGTCTTTCGATAAAGACTAAACTAAATCACCGTACTACTTGTTAAATCTCTAAAATTACGCAAAAAATGTCTCTATTAAATTTTAATTAGCTGAATCAATTTCCCGATATAATTTAAAAACAAAATGAAAAAAAGATTAGGAAAATCGTTCAATATTGTCAATATAGAAGGTAATCTTAAAGTGAATGCAAAATTACGAAAACGCTCGACAGAAATTGAACGGATTAACCGATTTTTTTTCTATCTTTTTCTCGTCATTGTCTAATCAACATAACGCAGAATATTAAAATTCAATTCTAATTAATTTTTTCTGAAAAAAGATCTTCTCCTTTCGTTCCGCTGGGAATCGAACCTCAGAACTTCCGATTGCCGGTCGGGTGCTTTCCCATTATACTAGAGAGATCGAGAGAAGAAACTTTTTTCAGAAAATATACGCATTATTTTGCTAGATAGTTAAATTTTTCAAGAATCTCTTTAATCTCTCTAATAGCTTAATGGGAAAGCACCCGACTGGCGATCGGAAGTTTTGAGGTTCGGCTCCCAGCGGAGCGAAAGGAGAAGATATTTTTTCACAAAAAATTAATTAAAATAATTTTTAATTTATATCTCCATCTAGTCTGAAAAGACGTTAAAATTTCTTTTATTGTTTGATGATGATACAGATGCCTTGAAAATTTTAACTTGTACCATCTAGCAGAATAATCAGTGGTGTAGTCCTAAAAGAAAAAGTGGCCTGGCGGTACTTTCCATAAACTACATTTCCAGTTTGAGAGGGGGGTGGGGCTGAAAACTAAGGTTGTCACAGGGCGGGGGCGGGGGGGTGTCACAAGTGGAAATAACGTTACGAACTTAGATAAAACTAGTAACTTCAACCCAATAAGAAAATCCAACTATATTTTAAGGTAAAAGTTATTTTTTTATTAAAAAGGCTTCTATTATATTTTTGGTTCGGAATTCATCTGGTTTGGTTAAAAATTCTATTATTTGATAGGAAAATTTAATAATTTTGTTGAAAATGTAACTATATTTAAAAAAGTCATCTTTTTATCAAAAATTCGACTACTTTGTTAAAAATTCATGTTTTTTAGTAGAAGATTCATCTCTTTGGTTGAGAATTTAACTATTTTTATGAAAATTCGTTTCATGTTTGGTTGAAAATAAAATTTTTAAACTGACAGTTAAACTTTTCAATTTTTGTAAAAAATTTATCTTTTTCACTTAAAAATTTAACTTTTTCGTTGAAAATTCGTCTTTCTTGGTAGGAATTTAATCTTCTTGTTTAAAAATTGACCCTTTTTGGTTAAAAATGCATTTGTTTGCTTGAAATATCAACTGTTACTATGCTTAGTTGAGAATTCATCTTTTTTGCTTGAAAAATCTATCATTCGACTTAAATTTGAACAATTTTGTAGAAACATTAATTTTTTATTGAGGATCCATAATTAGAGTTGGAATTTAAACTATTTGCTTTTAAATGAACTTTTATGTTAAAAATTCTAATGTATTGTAGAAAATTCGTCTTTTTGATTGAAAATTTAACAATTTTGTTGATAATTCGTTTTTTCTTTGTTCAAAGTTTTTTATCAGAGTTTTCATCTGAGAATTTAACTATTCCATTTTTGGTTGGAACTTTATCCTGTATATTGTATAATTTGAAAATTCAACTGTTTTTTAGAAAATTAATGTATTTTGTTGAAAACTCGTCTTTTTGGGTAGAAAATTAATCTTGTTTGTTGAAAATTCAACTTTTTAGTTAAAAATTTAATTATTTGGTAGAAAATTCATATATTTCGTTAAAAAGTCGTCTTTTGGGGTATAAAATTATTCTTGTTTGTTGAAAGTTTAACTTTTTGATTGAGAATTTAACTATTTAGTTGAAAACTCATCTTTCTTGATTGAAAATCATCTTTTTTGTTTTTTTGTTGAAAATTCATCTTTCTTGGTTGAAAATGATTTTTTAAAAATAAAAATTCAACGGTCTTCTACAAAATTTTTCTGTTTGTCTTGAAAATTCAAATATTTGATTGAATTGTAATCTTTTTCGTGCGAAAATTCGACTATTTGATTGAAAGTGTATCTTCGTATGCTGGAAATTCAACAATTTGGTTAGAAATTCAACTATTTTGTTAAACATCTAATTATTTTTGGAAAATGTAATTATTTTTTAAAGTTATCATTTTTGGATGAAAATTCAACTATGTTGTTTAAATTTTATCCTTTTAGGTTAAAAACTCGTATTTTATGGTATAAAAAACATCCTCCTTAGTTGAAAATTTATCTTTCTTGGTCGAAAAGTATTTTTTTTTTCAATTCCACTGTCTTCGAAATCAACGTCTTAAAAATGTTATTATTTGGTTAATACTTTGACTATATTTTCGAAAACTCGTTGCTTTTACTGAAAAGTTAATCTATTTGTTTGTTAATGTAACTGTTTGGTTCAAAATTATTTTATTTTTAATTCGTCTTTTTTGTTGAAAATTCATCTCTGTGGGTAGAAACCTTTTTTTTTGGTTGAAAAATCAACTATTTTGTTAAAAATGCAATATATTTCGGCTTTAAATCTAAGGAATTTCAAGTCTTTTGTATTGAACGCAATATGTTATCCACATTAATTTGATTTAAAAGAATTTATAAACGTAAAATCCGTCTTTAGCTAAAAGCTACGTTACTTTTGGGGGAGATGAAAAAAGTCCAAGGTTGGTAACATAGTTTATGGATGGCCCATAACTGGAAAAATTTGCCGTGGGACAAGAAAGTGGCCTGGCGCCGCCAGGCCTTCGAAAAAAGTACCCTGGCGGCGCCAGGCCCCGCCAGGCCTCGACTACACTACTGAGAATAATACGTGTATTTTATGAAAAAAGTTTATTTTCTCGATCTCTAGTAGCTTCATGGGAAAGCACCCGACCGGCAATCGGAAGTTCTGAGGTTCGATTCTCAGCGGAGCGAAAGGAGATCTTTTTTCAGAAAAAATTAATTGAAATAATTTTCAATTCGTATCTCCATCTAGTCTGAAAAGACGTTAAAAATTTCTGTTATTGTCTGATGATAGTACAGATTCCTTGAAAAATGCAATTCCTGAATATTTCAATCAATTTTCATTTCTCTCAACCGGTTATAATCGTGTAACAATAGGAAGGTCGGGTGAGTTATGACAGGTTGTCACTCTACCCCCTGAGTTACAGTATCGTCAAAAAACTGCACGGTCCCCCTACCCCTGTGTTAATCACGAAATTGGGTGCGCCTGTTTTCGGTTCATCATGGGTACTCTCCCGCTGGTGGGTTGCTCGTTACCAGGCGCATAAAATGCAGCATATTTTCAATTAATTAAAAAAGAAACAACAAAAAGATCATTTTTCGAAAAAAGGGCTCTAAGCGGGCTTGTATTAAGCCCTTTAGATTATGTGGTTAAAATATTACATCAAACAATTCATCCTTGTAGGAGAAAACTTGTCATTTGTAACAGATGGGCTAAAAATCAAGCCCGGGAAAGACCCTTAATTACTTGCTGAATAAGTTTTTAATCTATAAAGACTTATTTATTTTGTTTGTTGTTTATGACCAACTTTATTGTATATTGTTTATTTTCTTCTCTTTATTTCATTATTCATTCATATTCATTCATTATACCAGTAAGTAAAATACAATAAACAATACATAATTGTATACATTTTACTTTGTATTGCTCGTTGTTTATCGCCTATTGTTTATAGCTTAAGAATAATCATTAAAATAAAATTAAAATTGAGATAATATTTTATATTGAAGCAATAAACAGCAAAGAGTGTAAAACAAGAAATAAACAATAAGAAACTACAAATAATGAACAATTAACAAAAGTTAATAGACAATAGAAAATAGAGAATGAAAAATAAGCAATAAGGAATTAAGAATGACTGTGTATTTATTTATTGTTAATATATTATTGTTTCAAAATTCAATTATAATCGACAATAACTGACAATACAATTTTCTCGTATATTGTTTATTTTCATCTCTTAATTATTTTTATCTTTTATTGTTTATGGGTTTTTTATAGTTTACCATTTATTGTTTATTATGTATTGCTAGAATCAATTGAAAATAGATAGTAAACTAAATAAATAATATGCAATTAATAACAAAGTAAAAAATCATTCGTATATAATGATGAATGATAAACAATAAAAATTAATAACAGAGTAGAAACTATAATTTGAAACTTAAAAAAGTAGACAGAAACACTTTTAAAATCTATTTATGCTGGAAATACCGTGTCGAAAAATATAAGACACATTTATCGATTGTTTATGGTTTGTTGTTTATTGTTCCATGCTTGTTATTTATTTTTTTCTAATTTTTTGTTTGTTTTTTAGTTTTTACTTTCTACTGTCTATATTCTATAGTCTTTTGTCTATTGTCCATTGTTTATTATTTGATTTTTATTATTATGATTTATTTTTATTGATTCTTGTTTATTGTTTATTGCATACTTCTATTTGTTTTTAGAGTTTCGCAGAACCGAGTAGAATCCATTCTACTTTCGGTCAGGTGTCCGTCTGTCGTATTCGGGACTTGTCCAATTTTTCATTTTCCTTGATCATTAATATTCAAATATCAGCATTTTAATCTTGAAATATTTTTAACATAGAATCTGTTATAAATGGAATAATATAGTATTTCAGATACAAATTTAAAAATTTTAATTTGATTAATTTATTTTAAACAAAAAAATGTCTTTTCTACTATAAAAGATGGCTTTTTAACAAAATACTTGAATTTTCAAACAAATAATTAAATTTTTAACATAATAGTTGAATTTTCAACCTAAAATATAAATTCCGAACAAAAAGTGTCATAGTTTATATTTCAATAAAAAAACATTAAATTTATACAACAAAAAATTTTTTTTAAATCGAAAAGACGAATTTTCAACAAATAAAGATTTTTCACTAAAGAAAGAAAATTTTACCTAAATTGTTGAACCTTCAAGCCAAAAGACGAATTTTCTCTACAAAAATTGAATTTACATACAAAAAATATGACTTCAGCAAAACATTATTTTTCCACGAAACTGATGCATTTTTACCCAACAAGAATTAAATTTTAAACCAAGGAAATTATTATTTTTTTACCAAAAAAGCAGAATTTTCAACTAAAAAAGATCAATCTTAAAAAAATCATTTTTTCTGTTAAAAAAGATTTTAGTTGACTTTTCACGATCAGAATATGAATTTTCAACTAAGAAATAAGTTTCCACGAATAAAATTGAATTTTCAATCCAAAAAGACGAATTTTTACCCAAAAAGGATGACTTTTCAACAAAATTGTTGAATTCTACCCAACAGTTGCATTTTTATCCAAAAAAGATGAAATTTCTCTTAGAGCAGATGAATTTTTATTTAAAAAGAAAGCAAATTTTACAAAAATAGTTGAATTTTCATCCAGAAAAGATTCCAGTTGACTTTTCAATATAAAAATATGAATTTTTTAACAAAAAATAAGTTTCTACGAACAAATTTGAATTTTTCATCCAAAAAGACGAATTTTTTCAGCCAAAAGGGATGAATTTTTAACGAAATAGTTTAATTTTCTACTCGTCCTGAAAAGTTTACAGTTCATTTTTTAACACCAAAATATGAATTTTAAACAGAAAGTAAATTTTCTACGAAATAGTTGAATTTTCAAGAAAACAGTAGAATTTTAGACCAAAAGTATAACTTTTTAACAAAATACATTTATTTTCAACCAAAAATTTTCATTTTTATCCAAGAAAGATGAAATTTCTCTTAAAACAGATGAATTTTTAATTGAAAAAAAAAATTAAAAAAAAACTTGAATTTTCATCCAAAAAACATTTTTGTTCTCTTTTCAACACCAAAATATTAAGTTTAACCAAAAAGTAAATTTTCTACAAAACAGTTAAATTTTGTACAAAGCAGCAGAATTTGCAACCAAAAAGTATGACTTTTCAACAAAATTGTTGAATTTCAAACCATCAGTTGCATTTTCATCCAAGAAAGATGTAATTTCTGCTAAAGCAGGTGAATTTTAAAATCAGAAAGACAAATTTTCAAAAAAGATTTGAATTTTCAACCGAACAGTTGCATTTTTATTCCAGAAAGATGAAATATTTCTGTCAAAAAAAGATGAATTTTAAAAAAAACTTCAAAATAATATTTTAATTTTCATCCAAAGAAGATTCCAGTTCACTTTCCAACACCAAAATAAGAATTGTAAACTATGAGTTATTTTTCTGCTAAATAGTCGAATTTTTAACCAAAAAGTTTGACTTTTTAACAAGATTGTTAAATTTTCAACTAAACAGTGGCATTTTTGTCCAAGAAAAATGAAAATTCTACTAAAACTGGTGAATTTTTAAATCAAAAAGACAAATTTTCAAAAAAAAGAGTTGAATTTGCATCCAAAAGGATTTCAATAGACTTTTCTACAGAAGAATACAAATTTTTAACAAAAAGTAAATTTTCTAGGAAATAGTTGAATTTTCAACAAAACAGTTGCATTTTTGTTCAAGAAAGATGCAATATTTCTACTAAAAAAAAGATGGACTTTTGAATTAAAAAGACAAATTTTCAGCAAAAATATTTTTCATCCAAAAAAGATTTCAGTTGAATTATCAGCCACAAAATATGAATTTTAAACAAAAGGGTAATATTATACGAAAAGAGTTGAATTTTCAACCCAAAAAGACGAATTTTTAACAAAACAGTTGAATTTGCAAAAAA